>PVKS010014589.1:0-47998 GCA_004027875.1 Aplodontia rufa | reverse complement strand
CAGTTTGGTAATCTCCGGTGGCCTTGGGTTTTCCTAGAGGATCTCCTCAAAATTTTCTGTTGCAGAGGGTTAGAAGACCCTTCCCTCTCCTGCTTCTTGTGAGAATAGAGTCAGCACTACCTGAGATGCACTCCTGGGCAGATTATTTTCTGCCTGGTCAAACTCCAGATATTCTTAAGCCAGGGACCCAGAAGCTGTAGGCAGTCTAGCAGATTCTAGTGTAGATGTGTGGGACTCTGACTGTTCCAAGGAGACTGGCCAGTCTGAAGCTCGCTTCCCCGGGATGACTGATGACCCACTTTGGATGTCTTGTGATCTTCTGTGGGGGTCATCACAGTCTCAGCAAGGGAAGATGTGTGTGAGGGAGGCTCCAGGCTGAGCGGGTGTTTATGTGGTTCTGAATTGCAACCAGTAGGGGGCATCCCACCTGAAGAGCTCAGGACCTATGGAGACTTGGCTATGCACAGAGCTCAGAGGCTGAAGGAGCGCCCAGGCTGTGCCTTTTGATCAAAGGGTCCTGAGGCTGATGTCAGACTCTGCCTTGTTCGAGAATTACAGGCAGCTTTTGGAGAGACTGAAGCAGGTGGCCCCCTTGGGAAGAATATGCCCTACTGTGCAGAGATCTGTTCACAGACTCCTGTTCGGGCATGTAAGAGGGCAGGCAGGAGGCCACCACTTGTATGTCCCCCAAGCTGGAGAGGGGATTTGCAGTCCCACAGAGGCCCCTGGGCAGGCGGCCAGGTCACAGAGCGCTTCTCTGTCCGTGGAGACTGAGGTCCCTAGTCCGCTGGGTCTGGTTTCACTTTTGCCGAGTGAGTGACCGCCCCGTCCTCAGGGAAACCTGAAAGTGGTGGGTGGAGCCGGCGGCCGCGATGCAAACAGCTGTAGGTTCGCTATTGGGAGCAATTCAATCATTTCCGGAGCTTGAGAATCAGCTGTTACAAACTGCGCGCTGCTGGAAAGGTGTTCCCTGCTGCAACCAAGTTAGAGTACTTGTGCCGTTTCCGCCCTCCGGGGTAGCTCCCCCCACCCTCCGCCCCACCCCCCAGTCGTGGAGCCCATTGAGTGGGCGCAACAAGCCCGTTTAGATTCGTTAATGCAAAGCTCTTTTCCTTTGGTGTTAAAAAATTAGAGGGGTGGTAATGATCCCTCGCACCGGGAGCCCGGTCCTACCATTGGATCCCGCCCCCCACTCCTGCAGCGTGAAGTTTTACTCAGGGGCGTCTGGGATCACTGGTGGTGGGGTGGGTGCCGTGCTCGTTCTCTCTGATTTTATTTATTTTTTCATCTGGCCTTTGTTTCTCTGACATTTAGTTGTGTATGTAGTGCTGGGGTTCAAACCTGGGTCTTCACGCGTGCCAGGCAAGTGTTCCAACCGCCGAGCCACCGCTTCAGCCCTCAGCTTTCCTTTTGACAAAGGTTAATAGCAAGCGATACTTACAGTGCCATGGTTGGGTGGGTGGGAACAGGAAAACAGCTAAAGAATAATACCAAAAAGAGGAATAAGAGAGGAAACAGGAGGTAAAGGACACCCCAGGCAGTCTTCATGGTGGTTTTGCTTATGTCTGTCCTTATCTAATTGACTTCATTCTCTCCAAAGAAGATAACTGTCAGTGAAGGGAACGATGGGCCTCTGGACATTTAGCTGCTATAATTTTGTTAATATGTTCTAGTTCTTTATCGTTCCTGATATCCATTCATCCCTTCAATGAGTATGACATAGTAGTGCAGGACCCAGGAACTCTATAGGACACTCCCAGTATTTCATAGGCATCCACTGTATTTTACTTAGTGATTTTGTCTTGATGTGCAGCAAGGTGGCTTTTAGGCCACGCATGTTGAGGAGTGGGTTTGCTGGGTCATGGTACCCGCATACTTAATTTCATAAAATTCTTACAGATGGCTTATGGCTTTTTATTTTTTCTAACAGCAGTGCCATATCTTCTTTCTTTCTAATATTTGCCTTTCTGATAGCTGTAAAATTGTGTAACATTATTGTTTTAATTTTCATTCATCTAGTTACTTGTGAACACTTTGAACATTTTTATGTCTATTAATTTTATTCAGTCAAAAATTCCATAAGTTCCTGTTATGTTCCAGGACTAGTTCCAGGGACTGAAGAAAGAGCATGCCTGTCAGGCATGGTGGCACACACCTATAATCCCAGTGACTTGGGAGCCTGAGGCAGGAGGATCACAAGTTTAAGGCCAGCTTGGACAAGTTAGCAAGACCCTCAGCAACTTAGTGAGACCCTGTGTCAAAATAAAAAAATAAAAAGTCTGGAGATGTATCTCAGTGGTTAAAGGGCCCATGGGTTCAATCCCAAGTACAAAACAAACAAACAAACAAACAAAAAAAAACAACAAACAAAAAAAAAAAAAAAGAAAAGAAGCCTTATTTAAAAAATTGCCTCCTGTGTTAGGTAATGTCACAATGATAGTTTTGTTCTATAGTTTTGCAGCTTTACCATTAGCATTTAGGACTTTATTCCTTCTCAAGTCCACCATTTTATGTGGCACGAAGTACAAACCCAGCTTTATTATTTTTTCTCTATACAGTGAGCTAGTTTTTCCAATACAGATTCTCCTTTTCCAAAGGTTTCGTCACTTAGCATAGCAGCTCAGCTTGGTGTCTATTCTGGAACCAAGATGAGTCAGAGGTTTGCAAACAGTTGCAGCTAGAAAATGTCTCTGTGAAACCTGAAGCCGGTGGCTCCAATGTGACAGCTTTGCAGGGAGGTTTAGCTTGTGCTGAATGTTATGTGGAG
The DNA here is from genome assembly GCA_004027875.1 of Aplodontia rufa. Taxonomy (NCBI): domain Eukaryota; kingdom Metazoa; phylum Chordata; class Mammalia; order Rodentia; family Aplodontiidae; genus Aplodontia; species Aplodontia rufa. The sequence continues at coordinate 45,231 of PVKS010014589.1, read as the reverse complement.
ACCCAGGAGCTGAGGTTTGACAGCATTGGACAGGTGCTAGTGGTGGTAATGACATTTCCCTCAGAAGGTGGGGCTTGTAGAGAGGAATTACAAATCAAGAGCAGGTCTGAAACTCACCACAAATGTTGGAATATTCCCTGTAGGGTTCTCTGGTGTCACACATCCAAATTTGCACACTCACTTCTAGAATTTATGTCTTGAAATTAGGACACAGTTTAACAACCATCAAGAACCAGTGTAGCTGGAGTGTCAGACTATGAATCCTGGGGTCAGAATACTGGGTTCAAATCCCAACCTGGTCTCTCACCATTTGCTCTTGGGCAGAATTACTCCTCTGAGGTCATTACATGGGATAATCCTTACAAAGCCCTTAGCCTAGTGTGAGCATATCTTAGATATTCAACAAACAAGAACAATGAAATGGTGGCCTTTAGATGATAGATTTAGTGTTCCAAGGAATACAAAGAACAAACAAGTTCTGACCCTCTAGTGGCGGGGGACCGTTTCCACCATGCTGATTGACAAGGTCCAGGCATGGGGAAGGGCTTGGCAAGGCCACCATTCCAGGAAATTGCCACTGTTATCTCTCCTAGGAATTGGGTGTTTTCTTATAAACATCATGCTTATAACTATGCACTTGCTGATCAAAATTCCAGGAAAATTTGTTATTGATGATAAAGGTTGTTGTAAAAGCAATAATAATTCATTAGGTCTGCGGAGTCTGAGGGAAGATGAGAAATGCCCTTAAAAAATATATTAACACCACACTAAAAAAGCCCAGATAATCAGAAACCTAACTTTGAAAAGTTCTTAAGAAAATTACACTTACAGGAATTACTCTCACCCATGTTGATTACATCTAGTCCTGTTAAAGTTTTACCAGTTAAACAATCAAAGACATAATAGATTTACTGTTCCCACAGTACAGGGACCACCGTATAAAACCTATAATATTGGAGGACATTTGTGCTATCCACCTAGAGGAACCCAAATAAATAATTATTAAGACCCTCCACCTACAAACCCACCATTGTTTTTTATAGGAATATACAATGAAAATGGACAATGCTAATATTAATGGCAAATGGACTAACGTCCAGCACTTGCCATTTCTTCAGAGACTTGTATGTCAGGGGCTACCTTGGTGATGTGGGACAAAGGAACAAAGAAACAGCATACGTAAACAGTTACACATACATTATCTAAAAACCAAGTGTCCACACTGCATACTACATGAGTGATTAAGGAACATGTTTTTCTACTTCTCATTTTGCCTTTGTTTTTAAATAGTTTAAGTTTCTACTTCTTAGAACTTAGTAAGGACACATAACTATTTTTGTAAGGTTACTAATAGTAAGGTGACAACAGCATAATTTTAGTTAATTTAGAACTGTAATACAACGCTAATTGCGTGCTTGGAAAAGGGCACTAAAGCTGGACAATACTGTATTACCAAAAGCAAGAAAATTTCCTAGTAAAATGCTTGTGCAAAAACTTCTGAGTAAATACACAAAGCTGACCTTAATGTACTCTTTTAAGTGTAACACAGGTAGAGGGTGTAACGTCTCAAAAAAGACATTTACGGAAAAAGAAAAAGAAACATTGTGGTTAAGGTTTCAAGGAAGTATGTTAATGATAGGGATTACCGAGAAATTTTAAAAAGAAGTCAAATGTAACGAAATGGTTAATGAAAGTATTGTTTTGCTACCTGTATAAAAATACATCAGAATAAAGATCAGACGGCATTTTGCTCAAGCAGGGAACTGTGTCTGCTTGCAATTTGTCCTGGAGGTTTGAGATGTTCCTCCGCGCCGACTCCACTCATCCTTCGGGGACCTGAGAGTTCTGCTGGGGCTGGCTCCCGGCACTCTAGGAATTTATACCTAAAACAGGGATTAGACAAACTACAAAAAATAATGCCATAATAGAAAAACTCATGTTTTGTTCTAAGAAATTTATAATATGTTTGGAGTTCAAACAAAGTAATGATATAATCAATTTGGGGAATGGGAGGTGTGGAGTGGAGTGGAATTTTTAGCTGGAGAAAAGTTTCACAGAAGGAAGTGACACTGGGAAGTATTTTGACCGATGATGAAGATGCTGGCAGGAGAATCCCAGTTTGGCTGCAGTGTAGACAGCTGATGGAGAAAGGCCTGGAGGGGTCATTGGAGCTGTGTCCTAGGAGACTTTGAAGGCTAAAATCAGGATTGAATTTAATCTGGCAGCCTTACTCAGGGCTTTACTTGAGCAGCATTAAATCAGGAATGGTTGCAGAGTGGATTGCAGACAGAGCAACTGGAGGAGCCACGATGACTTGGGTGGTGACTATAGTCTGGACAGATGAAGGAGAGGTCTGAGTGGGGTGAGGGCCCTGGGAAGGACAGAGAAGAGGGCAAATGGAAAAATGTTGTTTACTCTCTGCTACTCTTAAAACTTCACTTCTGGTCACCACAACTGATGGAGAGAGGTGGTTCCACAACAAATAACTTTCCAGCTCGCCACGGACACCAGTCAGGTGTTCAATGATCTCATCCAATTCTAATAGCATCTACCTGGAGTTAGTGTCAGATCACATAAGTTAAAGGGCTCAATTTCTCAAGAACTCCTCTACGTCAGATACCAAGTCCAAGCCTTTCCTACTTCTGACTGACCAGCTTATAAACTGGGATTTCTCCTGACTCCCTCCTTGGGTTCTATGATTTGCTAGAATGGCTCACCGAACTCAGGGAAACATTTTAATTATGCTTATTGGTTTATAAAGGATACATGCTATGGTTTGTCCCTGAAATCCCCGATAATTAGTTGAAGATGGGAGATCTATGCGAAAAAAGGTGATTTCTCTGTTGTGCTACAAATGCATATAGGACCTATGTAAAGCAAGGAAGCCGGTGTGACTGGAGGGGTAGATTAGACATGAGTCCAGAGAGGACATGGGGGACAGATGTTACAGAATCTTCAAGGCTTTCGCTGAGATCTAGAGCAATAGGAGGGTCTTGAACAGAGGACTGAACAGATAGTCTTGGTTTAAAAAAATCACCCTGGCTGATGGCTTGAAGTAGCCTGTCGGGACTCATTTTTTTCCCCAGTAGCAGTGGGATGTATATGGTTTTCGCTGGTTGAGATGAGGAACAAGGGGCAAGTAGCAGGTTTAGGGAGTTCTGATCCAGGTGCACTGGACTGGAGATGTCCGTTAGGAACCCAGGAGGAGATGCTCAGTAGGCAGCCTTCTCCCTTCCACCCTTCCCTTATAAATTGCAGGATTTGCCACCTGCGCCAAGGCTGAGCCAGCCCTTCCGGTAACTTCCTGTGAGGAGTTGTCTGTTCTCAGTAAGGGGCACATTGAAATGATTTGTCATACCAGAGGCAGCCATGTTAGCAATTCCTCCAAGGTGGATATTTGCCAGCTGTGGCCTTCAGAAGTTGAATTTGGGAATTTGTAGTTGAAGGGAAAGGCTCTGGCTCAGACCTAAAAGTGGGGCTCTTCAGCTTAAAAGTAGGTCTATAAAGTCATTACATCTGCAGAGGATGTGGCGTTTAGGGGAAAAAACGTGTATGATCCTTAGCTCACAGGGTTGCTCTTGTTTTGCCAGGACCAAGTTAAATACATACATAAAACACGCGACTACAGACTGCTGAATAAAGAGCTGCTGTTATTACTGATGAATTTATCTGTAGGAGCTCCATCCCTGGACAATATCCAGTTCAGAAAGGTGGGCGCGCATTTCGCAGCAACCACACACCCCAACACGCAGCAACAACCCGACGTGTCTGAGATGATTGACGTTTATAGACGGATAGGTCGTTAGTCTGCCCTTTTATTTTATAGGCAGGGAGGCAAAAGCTTGGGGTGGTTAAGCACAGCTAATTGGCTGCCAAATAGAGCTACCACAGGGTCTTGCACGGTTTTGGCACTGCTTCCACCGACTAACCGCAACGCCCCTGGCTGGAAGGCGTAAGGTCTCCAGAACAAGCCCCAGGACCGCGCGTCACCACTGCACAGCGGACTCATGCGCCTCGAAGTTCCTGGAAGCTGTTAGTCACGGGGTGGCCGCGCTGTTTGTCAAAAGGGAGGAGAAACGAGGTGCCTGTCAGGCGCGTGGCAGGACTGGGCCTCGCTGGCAGCAGCACGAAAAAGAAAGGCTGTGGGTGAGGACCCAGGGGGTGCGGAGCAATTGTGCGCTCTTGTGCTCTTTAAGCGTGCGAACTCAAGAGGAACGCGGCATTTCGGACTCTTAGCAGCGGGCGACTGGAAGAGCCAAGCACAAAGTGTTGGAAGAGCAGAGCGCAGGAGTCCCCGCCTGGCCCGAGCCAGGGGCCGCAGCCTGGGGGCGGGGAGTGAGGCGGGGCTGGGAAAGTTGAGTCTTAGTCGCAGGGGGCTGGGCTCTGCGCTGGAGCGCCCGCCGCAGAAACCGTAAAAGGCTGGAGCGGGCGGGGTAGGTGTGGCTCTGGCTGCGTGATCAGAGCCCCGGTCAGGGTCCTCGTCGTCTCCCGGCCGCAGCCTCTCAGCCATGGGCTCGGTCTGGTCTGCCCTGCTGGTCGGAGGGGGTCTGGCGGGAGCGCTTTTCGTTTGGCTGCTGCGGGGCGACCCCGGGGACAACGCGAAGGAAGAGGACGCAGACCAGCATAAGGACGCCTCTCTTGGGGAGGCTGCGGCTCCGGGAGGCGACCAGGGTGCTGGCAGCGGTGAATTGAGCCCCGGACCATCCAAGCTGGAGCTGGCCACTAAACCAGGTATTTGTCGTTCGCGGGTCTCCTTTGCGTATCTACCAGGTGTTTTGAAGTTCACCGAGAAAAGGGAGGAAGGAACCCATCTGGAGCTTTACCAAGGGCTGGTCCCAGTTTTCCCTGGACTCTTCCCACAGCCCTCTTTTTGCAAGACTAGCGCGTAAGCGCGGAGCAGGTTTCTTGCCCTCCGAGGAGGTTTTGGAGATACCCTACCAATCCTTCAAGGGCCCCGCCCAGCCGAGTCTGTGCCCTCGGTGTCCGCCCAAGATGACTGGTCACTGCCGCTCCAGCGTAGACTGGCTCCTCCGCCTGGCGGCGCTTGGTGTGGGTGGGAGACTGCTGTTGCAGTGCCCCTTTTCAGAAAGGAAGTCTTAGGTTCGTGGACATCCCATAACCCTATTCAATCTCTGGTCCAGCAGGGACAGTTTTTGAGTACCAAGCCCGTAGCCCCACGTCTCCCAACCCTGCAACCCATGCTGAGATGCATTCTGGAGTAGCTCTGTGAGCCCCTCCTGCTGTCTGGTCGCTTCTAGCCGGCAAACTTCAACTTGGACTCCAGCCAGGAACACCGCAGCTGAAGCCCTGCCCACATTTCAGAACTACCAGCCTTTGCACGTCCCTCTAGAACAGCCCAGACATCTAGGTTCACATCTGTATATTTTTACGGATAGGTAAAGAATAAGCACAGCCATGAAACCTATCTTCCAGTGCCCTCCCCTGGCAAACTGCCTGCCTGGACCGAAGCCCAAAGGTGAAAATGACATCTGCAAACTTTATTTTTAGTAAGAGTGTTCATTTGTAGCCACATAAAATTCTGCCCTGTGCCTTTCCTGCCGTCGGTTTGGGAGGAATAGAGTTCATTTATCTTTTCTTCCTAAAGGCCACCATTATATTTTAGGTGTGAAAAATTGTGAATCCAGAGTAATATCTGTTGACATCTTATATCCAACTCCACCATTAAAAAAAGATGTTAAAAGAAAACAGACTGCCCTTCCCCTTCTCCCTAAAACCCGACCTGGGCTGACTGCATGACTTTGAAGATTTCTGTCTTGTAAGGAGCTATTTGGACTACCAACAAGAAGGAAACTGAATCCTTAGGGTACTTTAAAGAACATTAAAAAAAAAGTGGATTCATCACAAGGGGCTGCAAGAACACTTTTGTTTTAAAGAGGTTTTTGTGACATGTGGGATCAGCAAGGAGAAACTGGCTCACTCCCCCTCACAGTTCACTCCTACTCTTACTTTGACCAGTCATGCACTGTCCTTGCTATTCCCCCTTAGGAAAGGCTCCTGATGAACTGCCACCACATGAGTGCTGATCCCTGCCCTGCATGCGTTTCCTGGGAGTACAGGCATACTATTCTGATGTATAGGGGAGCTCAGCTAAACAGGCTGGACTTTGTGTGTGTGTTTGTGTTTGTGTGTGTGTGTGTGTGTGCACACACACGCTGCATATTGAACCAGAGTCCTTCACGTGCTAAGCACATGCTGTACCACTGAGCTACAGTCCCAGCTCTTGGACAGCATTTTTGATGATAGGAGTCAAATAACTTGGTTGCATGCCTGGACTGTGGCAGACTGAGGACAGGTTTACACTTCTACCTTTACAATTTGCCACTTCATTTACACTCCTGTGCTGGTGCTCTGATATTCCTCAATGTGCCTTTATTGTCAGACAGACATGTATTTTCTTAGGAGCACTGTGTTGGGAGCACACCTGGTAAACAAATATGTATCAGATTTTAATATATGGACCCAGTGAACTGCAGAGCTGTAAGAAAGCCTTCAATAACAATCTCTTTTTTCAGTCTAATATTTTTCTTCTGTGAACTGCCTAACACATTACATTTTTCCTATTGTTCCTTAGAGCATCTTCAAGAAAGCAATGGACATTTGACTTCTGAGCTCAAAGGCCTTGGTAAACTGCAGGAGGCATCATGGAGACTGGAGAATCCTTCTGAAGAATATTGGGACAATGCAAGAGAGTGTGTTTCTGCTGGACCGATCCCAGACACACATTCTCTAGCTGCCTCTGAGATTGGTAACTACAGGGGTTACTCTCAAGTTTCAAGAAACAAAAGCCTTGAATCTCATGTAGGAGAAGGGGGAGTCCAAAATGGACAAGACATACTTGCTAAAGCAGCTACATGTTTTGCAGAGAAGTTGCCATCTAGCAACCTGCTCATGGACAGAGCTACAGAAGTGAGCCTTGCACAGTTGAACAGTCAGGATCCTGCTGACCATGAGGACTGGGAAATGGTATCTAGGCACTCATCTTGGGGAGATGATGGTTTGGGTGATAGTCTTGAGGCCTCAATGGACTGTAGAAGAAGCACTCTTGTGGAAGCAAGAGGTTGGGAAGTGGATGGGAAAACAAAAAAAGCAGCAGTGACTTCAGAGTCTCAGCAAGTTAACATCAGGTTTCAGGTGCATTACATCACAAGCACTGATAGGCAATTCATTGCAATAACTGGAGATCATGAGAATCTTGGGAGATGGAACAGTTATATCCCACTCCGCTATCACAAGGATGGGTTCTGGTGTCATTCTGTTTTTCTGCCAGCAGATACAGTGGTGGAGTGGAAGTTTGTGTTGGTAGAGAATGGGGGAGTTACTCGCTGGGAAGAATGCAGCAATAGACTCCTTGAGACTGGTCATGAGGATAAAGTGATTCACGGGTTGTGGGGGATTCACTGATTCAGTCTGCCAAATAACAGGCTGTAGCAGAATGTATAAGAAGCCAAGGCCATGGGTGTGGAGCACACTGAATAATTTAACATTAAAGACAGTGTGACTCCAAATGTAGCCATGACAGCTGTTTTGACTTTGCTAGTGGCTTTTGTCTGATATATACAAATATATATATATATATATATATATATATATATATATATATATATATAATGCTTCCAGTGAGCACGGACTTCTTCCTTGTGGCTTGGGTTGACTGACTTATGCTAATACATCATTACTTTAGGGCTTGGCTAAGCTTCAGGTGTGGACTGTGGTCAAGAAGTCCAGACACTAACCAGCTACAGTGGTTCAAACTTGAGCCTTTAGGAGCTCCAGAGAAGGAAGCAAAAAAATAAGTCTTATTGAAAACAGCTGAGGCGGGGCTGGAGCGGTGGCTCAGCAGTTACAGCACTTGCCTGTTGTGTGCGAGCATGTGGGTTCAAACCCCAGCACCACATACACAGTAAAGTGTTGGAACAACAAAAGCCACATGAAAAACTGAAAAAAAAAACTGATTCTCTCCCTCTCTTTCTCTCTCTCACTGTCCCTCTTTCTCTTAAAAAAAAAAACTGAGGAAACTCTTTGCACATTTTACATTTAAAACGTAGATGTAACACCATATGGAACTGTGACCTGAAAATGTCTGGTCACTCTGTGTAATTAGTCAGGATCTGAAGTAAAACTCTGAGTCTCCCCAGGGTTTTTGTCTGATTTTTTTCCTGGATTTGAAGTAGCAAGTATGTCTTTGTTTTAATGAGCTAAGGCTGGTATAGAAACAAGGGTCCCAATCAGAGTTGGTCATCAAAGAAATTGGGCATGGGACATCCCTATGAGGAAAGGGAACATGAATGAAGTTCAGGTGCAGGCTGAGTGTGGGGGCCTTAAGGATACCATCCAGACTGGAAGAACACAAGGTACAGATTAGTTTGGCTGGACCCATCACCTACCCATGGGATCCCCTATAGGACCATCCCCCTGCTCACCGCCACCCACTCCCACTAGGTCTCAACAGATGGACTGTCCTATTGCAACTGTTTCCATCCCCTTCCCACTCCTTTTATCCCAGTAGTATCTCAGGTGACAAATTTTACATGGGACACTGATACAGAAGTACACCTTTACTCTGAAAAATAAACATTTAAGCTTTAAGTTATTGTAACTGAACAAATAAAATCTGAGTTTTAATATCTTCCTTAAATGTCTGAATTACTTGTCTAATTCTTAGTACCACAATAGCCTTCATGTAAAAATACTAACGTTTTCCTCTACTAATAAGAGACAGAAAAAAGCAAACATCAAAAGTGAACAGACAAAGCTATATGAGGAATCTGTTTTCCTCCCCCCTTTGGAGAAAAAATTTAGAATATTTCTTTTAAAACTTTACCTTTGCTTGGAGGGAAATTCAGCATGCCTGTACTTGAAAATGAATTCTTATATGTTAAAATAACCTTTAATAACAGCTACTGGTGAAACAATGTTTAATCCTGGTAGGTCTTGGCTGAAAAAAAAATATAAACCCAAATGAAAGCAGCATTAAAAAGTGCTAAATAGAGCTATGTTTGACAGTTTGGGGTTCATAGTACTATAAAGCCAAATTCATATATACTGCTTACATACATCATGGTGAATTTTGAATTTTGTATTGTACCAGTGAGGTCTGCACAAGGCATTTATCATTAATGCGGAGAGTGGTCAAGTAGCCCTATGAGGTAAAATTAAAGCAATTTAAATAAAAATCTTTTTAGAATTTGGTCAGTAGCCATTTTATTATCTAATAAAATTAAAATCTTTCACTAAAGCCAAGAGATTTAAGAGATATTAAACTTTGCTTTAAAAATCACTGAAAAATCAGATGTGCTTAGTTTTCACTAGGGTGGCAACAGGACTTTGTGTGGGAACATGTGTGTGCTCTTCAGCCTGTTTACTATCTCATGGGCCCAGCCCAGCTGTGGTAACAGGCCATCATGGAATAAGGTGGCAATACCAGATGCCCATTTCTTGTCCCTGTATCAGTTAGTGGATCTCAGCAGTACAGCAGCTCCCCTCCTTGCAGAGAGGGGAGCTCCCTTCTACCCTGTAGCGCTGTTATCCATGAAGACTCTCCCTGTCCTCTGCCTCCAGCCATGGGAGGGAAATAAAGTGAGGAAAATCACAAGTGCATATTAACACTTTTGGCTTGAAAGTGCCACACGGCACTCCTGCTCACCTTCCATTCTATTAGAATGTAGATACAAGAGAGGGAGGACTGGGAAACAGACCCTCTGCTGGACAACTGTTCTCAGTAATGGTTCTGGACTGGGGAGCAGGAGCACACGGTTGTTTGGACAGCTAGTCTTCTGCCACGCTGTCCCTAAAATTGGCACAAATGAAACGTGTTTGTTTCTGTTCTTCTTGTCTCATTGTATTTGGCTCACATATAAAACCTGCTATTTATTAATGTTGAATGAAAGCAAAGTGAATTATTCAATATAGAAGTTTCTACCTACTTGCTAAAGACTAACAATTTTTTCTTCAGTAAATAAAGTCTTCTAAAAGTTTTGACAGCTGCCCCCCCCCCAAAGTTTTGTTATCTGATTACCTTCACTTACATTGACAGAGCAAATAGTGAGTTCAGGGTCACAAAAAGAGGCCCTGCTGGAGTTTGTCCTGTCCTTGGCATTGTACCATTTCACTTCCAGGTGAAAGTACATTTTACCCCACAATTTTTTTTCAGCTTAAAAAAAAGTGACTCTGTTGTCTTAGAGTCAATAAAGGTAATAAAAAACACACAATTATTCCAAAACACTGGAATTAGCACAAATTAATAGCTTATAATACATGAATACTTTCAAATGTAGCTAGTACTGTTTGAAGTTTTACTGTGAAAACTCAAGAATAGTTTGTTTCAAAGTAGAGTTTACAGGACAGGTATCTTTTATTAAATTTTCACATAAAAAGAAAAAAGTACACAAGGCACTAATTATAAGTAACAGCACAATTAATCAGGCATCATCCCTCTGTAAAGAATAGGCAAGGAATGTGTCATTTTAGTAACATTTTTTCCTGATCTTTCACTTTTTGTATCCGCTTCTCTTGATTTCTGATCATTGAAGACATTGCTGAAAATGTTCATAAAACAAAGTTAGAAAAAAAGGTTTTAAATTCTATTATGTACTTCTTAAAAGGTCAGCTTGCTGGCAGTATAGAATAGATATATCAGAAGCTTAAGAAGTTCTGAAAAATTGCAATGTAGCATATTTTTTAAAAGGTTGGAGTTATGGAACAGATTTTTAGGGCAAATCTTTGTTGGCTGTTTCAAATGAGCAGGATAAAATCAATATAATAATTATAAAAATAATACATGCTAATGATAAATAATTCAAACCCCTCAGTGGGACACAAAGAGAGATAAAAGTCTTCCTCTCTGTTCCCTCTATCTGTTGGGTCAGAGGTAATTACTGTAAATAGTTTAGTGATTTTCTGCATGCGCATGCATGCACACTCGAGTTTTCTTCTTTACACACATGGAAATATATTTAACTTTCTTTTTTCACTTAACCAAATGTCAAGGTCTTTCCAGTTCACTGTTTTGTTCTGATTGCATATTTCGTTATACAGATATATTAAAATGTTAGTCAGTAAACAAATTTTAAAAGGTTGTTTTATTTTTCTTTATAAACAATACTACAGTACTTTTGTATGCAGACTTTTGTGCATTTGTCCTATTCTTTCTTTTCTTTTCTTTTTTAAAGAGAGAGAGGGACAGAGAGAGAATCAATTTTATTAAGATTTTCATGTGGCTTTCATTGCTCCAAACACAATTTGTTCTGTACATGGTGCTGGGATTCAAACTTGCATGCCAGGCAAGCACCATAACCACTGAGCCACTACTCTAGCTCCCTTTTATTTCTTATAAATTGCTAAAATTGGAATTTCTGCCTCAAAGGGTACAATGCACTTTAGTAGATAACTGCTGGGGATGGAAACCAGGGTCTTTTGTGTGGTAGGCAAGTGCGCTATAGTTGTATCTCTGGATCTTTCTCTTTTTTTTATTTGTTCAGCATAGTCTTACATTTAGGAGGGAATAGTTGACACAGCATTATGAACACATGCATAATGACAGAGCAAGCTGAGGCTAATGCCAGTCTATGATCTTCCCTTCTTTGGGTTCCCCCCAATCCCGTGTTTCACCCTGCTTTACCCCAATGTTAGATGGGCTTCTCATGGAAGTCGAAGGTTCCCCACTGGGTTGATAACCTCCCCACTCCCACCCTCCAGCTGTCTTGATGACCATCCTATTCCCTCCCTGTCATCTCTTTTTTTTTTTTTTTAAGAGAAGGACAGTGTGTGTGTGTGAGAGAGAGAGAATCAATTTTTATTGCGTTTTTCACATGGCCTTCATTGCTCTGACACTTAGTTGTGTACGAGGGTGCTAGGGTTTGAACCTGTGTACTTGTGCATGCCGGGCAAGCGCCGTAACCACCAAGCCACTGCTCCAGCCACCCCCCCCCCCGCCCCACCTACCTCACCCTGATCTCTTTTGATAAATGCCACCAAAACTCTCTCCAAAAGTATTTGGTCAGCATTTCTAAGAAACACCCCATCCAGGCATTGCATCCAATACAAAAGTACTTATACTTTTTAAGAAACTACCACATGACTTTCATTTTTATTATTACATGATGGTATAAATTAGATGAACTCAGAAATTAAAGTGTGAATAAAAATAGGGCAAAAGAATAATCCATCTTCCTTAAAGAGAAAGACAATATCACAATAAACTAAAAATCAAATGTTTTTCTTGATGTTTATGTACGTATGGATGTGGGGTTATTACGAGGGATTTAAGATTTTCCTTAATAATGTGATGCAAACTCTTGTATTAGAAAAGAATCAGTGGAGTCAGAAATTGCAGGGATCAAGTCTCAGCTCTACTGCTCATTGAGTGGTGCAGAAATTATTAACTGTGCCCTTATCTTCAGTTCCCTTATTTTCATATGACAATAACAATAGCATCCACCTCCAAGTTTTGTTGTGAGGACCACATGAAGAGAACCTAGGTAAAGTGCTGAACACAGGACCTGGCACAAAGCTGGGAAGTACACAGTAAATGATAATAAGGTTAAATTTACTTTATAAATATTTGCTTTTAGAAAAAGATTTATTTTCTTTCATCTAGCAACAACTTACGCTCTCTAGGGATGGAAAGATGGAATAAGAATTACAGATGTATTCCAAAATTAGTTTCTCTCTAACAAAGACTCCCTGGATTCATGAAGTTATTTCAGAAAAGCATGAAACATGATAGCTCTCCCATATCCACGGAACTTAGCAAGAGCAGCCCATCATCTGGAGATAGCAATAGTTTATTTAAATGGCTTTAGTATTTTTAGATGTGGATTAACTTTTTATTTTGTGATTGATTCATTGGATGGTATAATCTTACAGCACTATCCTAATTTAAATTCTGTGTAAGCTAAATATCATTTTTTAGTCTGGATATGGACTATAATTCTATGCTGGACTATCATACAAATGTTTTTCTACAGAAAAAACGGACAAGGAAGAGAGTGTGTGGGTAAGTTTCATCTGAAAAACCACTCAACCCCACTGAGGGTTGGTTTGCAATTGTCATCCCTATTTGGTAAGAGTAGAGCAGAGCTAAAGTGACCTGCCCAAGGTCAGACAATGCAGGGGTTGGTTATGGCTAAGACCTCAAATTTTGACTAAGATTTCTGAATTGGTAATTCAATATCTTTTTAGTGGCTCTACAGCTAGGAGACTTAACCTGAAGGGAAGATGAGTATTGTTTGCTGTTTTGTTTTGTTTTAGTACCATAGATAAACCCAGGGGCACTTAACCACTGAGCTATATCCCTAGCACCGTTATTTATTAATTGTTTATTTTGAGACAGGGTCTCACTAAGCTGCCAAGGGCCTCCCTAAACTTCTGAGGTTGGCCTCAAACTTACAATCCTGCCTCAGCCGCCCAACCCACTGGATTTACAGGCATGTGCCACAGTACCCAGAAAAGATGAGTATTCTTATTACCAAGCACTCTCCAAAAATGAGCACTGTACCTTGGTTCTTCATCTGTAAATCTTCTACCAGGGTTTGCAAGCTTTCCAATCTGTTCTGAAGTTTCCTGCATGTCTTTCCTGTTGTTTCTAGTGGAGGAGACTGTGAATCTATTAGAAAATTGCTTAGATGTGATATTAAAAGTGTACTTGCTATTTCTTTTTAGAAATCTCCCAATTTCAGGTTAAAAAACTTTTCCTTAAAAATAAAGGAAACTTTAAAACACTTTTATAATAAAGAAAAAAATGTCTCCTAAATATTGCAATAGTAGCTTATCTGATTTTGTTTTAAATCAATTCAATTTAGTATTATTTAACTATATGATATTTAATAGGACTTGTGAGAATACTTCTTCAGGTTTAATGAAGTATTTTGCATTGTGAATGAAGATTTTTCATACCAAACCTGAGTAGCTCAGGCTTAGGACTTAGGGGAGCAAGGACTAACTCAGACACAGGTACCACTTTCAAATGTATGTGAGGCCACTGCCCATGCATTAGTTGTCACCTGAATAAAAATGGTATTAACATAGTGGGGGAGGGTTGCATGGGTGCTGATGTGGCTTCAGTGAACCTACAATAAAATTTCTGTAGCAACTGAATAGCACCGTGAGGCATGAAAATGATTCTCCAATAAACATGTTAAGTTCTGTCTCTCTAAAGATACTTGATTGGCAAGCTGAGGATTTCAATCCTTTTTTTTTTATTTCTTTCTTTCTTTTGCTGTTGGGGATTGAACATACTAGGCAAGCACTCTACCACTGAGCTATATTCCCCAGTCCCTAAAGATTTTAGCTTTGATCTTGATGGACATGGAGAATTTTTGTAGTATGGCCTTGAATGATAGCGTAACCTGCCAGATACGGATATTGTTTTTGAGAGCTACCTACTGTCAATGAACCAGTCAGGGGAATTAGGGAGGGATATGTGAAAAAAGGGTTGATAAGAAGATCTAAGGTTTCAGAACAGAAGTGAGAGATTAGAGAGGATGGCAGCGAGCCAGAGTCCTGTAAAGGTAAAAGTGCTGCAGGGTTTAGTGAATGATCTTGTCTGAAAGAAATCGTGGGATCAATAAGGTGAGCATGTAACAATTGTCTTCTGGACAGGGGTAGGGAGAGAAAGGTTTTGTGGCTAAGAAGATTTGAGAGAGAGAGTGGGAAGTTAGGATGGTAATGTTTTGGTATAAGGAGAATTTTTGTGCCTAAGGTATGAGGAGGGTGGCAGTGGCTAGGATTTTTAGACACAAGGGCCAGCCTTGGTATACTGAGTCAAGTTGTTTGGATAAAAAGGCAATAGGCTGAGGAGTGTCCCCTGACTTTTGATAGAGGACTCCCAAAGCATGGCATGTTCAGAGTGAAGGAAGAGGAAAAAAGGGATTTGGTAAATAAAGGGTGGAAGATTGCAAGAGGGAATTTTGGAGAGTGCTAAGGGCTGAGGAGAGAGATGGTTGGGGATGAAAGGGGCTCAGATAAATCCCCTTTTGAGGTTTCATAGAGTGGTTTTGCAATAAGAGAAAAATTAGGAATCCAGATGCACAAATAATTAAAGAGACCTAATAAAGAAGGAGTTCTCTTTTGGTAGAGGGAAGAGGAATATTTTGGAGCACTGTTAGGTGATTAGGAGGTATTGTACAGGTTTCTGGAGTACAATTATGCCTAAATACAGAACTTTGGGAGAGCAGATTTGAGCCTTAGATTGGAAGACCCTGTTACCCCCTGTCCCCCGCACCTTGCCAATGCATTAAGGAGAGTGCCAGTGTGAAGTTTTGAATAATCATAGAAAGGACTACAAAGCAGGATGTCATCTACATATTGCAGTAGGGAGCTTGGATGTTGGTTGAGGGTAGCAATGTCCCTTTATAATGCCTGTCTGAAATAACGGGGGCTGTCCCTGAATCCCTGGGGGAGGACCATCCGTGTGAGTTGCTGGAACAGATTAGTATCTGGGTCTGTCCTGGTAAAAGCAAAGAGAGGTTGAGAAGAAGGGTGAAGGGAAATAGCGAAGAAGGCATCTTTTAAATTGAAGAGGAAGAAGTGAGAGGTAGTGGGAGGAACATGGGAGAGAGTAAGGTGTAGGCTTAGGCACTGTAGGATGGGTGGGGATTATAGCTTCTTTGATTTTACGGAGGTCTTGAATCAGGCAGTACTGACCATTAGGCTTTTTAACACCCAGAATGGGAGAGTTATGTGGGGATGCCCGCTCCTTCCAGGTGCACTGCTTTTTGCATTCCAGGTGGCAAGGAGCAAACAGAGGATGCTTTGTTTTCTCTTGTCACCTCTGTCAAACCTCTCCATTATGGGGGCAAAACAGTCCATTCCTAGGGACTCCACCCTTGGTTGTCTTCTAAAAAACTTCAAAATTCTTCACTTTCAATCTGACCTCAAGCCTAAGCACATTATTTGCTTAAACACCCAAATTTGGCCACAATACAAATTAGACAACCAGACTAAATGGCCCAACTTTGAGACCTTTGATCCAAGAATACCAACAGATCTTGATAACTTCCTACACCAAAACGGCAAATGGTCTGAAATTCCTTATCTCCAGGCTTTCTTCTATCTCTACTCCCTTCCCTCTCTGTGTCAACCTTGCTCTGCTCTCCAAATCCTCCTCGCAGACACTCCCCTTCCCAAAAAACCTAAAAACCCACGCCCTTCTACCTTCTCCGTTACCGCCTCTTTCGCTGCCCCCGAAGTTGCAGATGAACATCCTCCTTACCATATCCCCAATCCTAATAGTCCTAGCCCACCCCAACCTCCCCCCCAGCTCCTCCCCGAAACACTCACCCTTCCCCATCTTCTCCTCCTTCCCTTCTAACTACTACTCATCCCCTACCTCCCGGCTCCTTCTCTTCCTTCTCCTCCAACTACCTGCTCAAAAACCCACAACTCCCAACCTCAACATATGTTCTCTCTCTGTGAGGTGGCAGGAACTGAGGGCCCTGTCTGGGTTCATGTCCCTTTTTCCCTGTCAGAGACAACTAGAGAAAGGTCCCAAAACCTCACAACAGCAACTCCTAGATACTGCCTTTAAGGTTTTTAACAACAGGGAGGATGAAGCCAAGAGAGAAAGAGAAAAACAGCTCAAAGCCAAATACCAACTTCTGGCTTCCACCATCCATCACCCCAGACCCACTTGTATAGGCCCACCCACTGCCTGCTACCGATGCAGCCGAAATAGGCAGTGGGCTAAAGCTTGCCCTAATCCGAGGCCTCCCACCAAGCCCTGTCCAAACTGTGGACAATGGGGACACTGGTAAGTAGACTAGCCTCAGGGGAGGACACCCCATCCCTTGGTCCAGTCCAACTCTCCTTTAACCCCTTATACCGAATTATATGAATGAGGGGGCCCGGAATCCGCCACTCCTATCACAACTGGTGATACATCCAAGGATCCCAGGGTTATTGGGATGGTGAACGGCCAAACTATTTCATTTGTGGTCGATACTGGGGCGACTCTCTCCCTCTTGACTTTACAGCAAGGACCCACTAATAGAAGCAATAACCCTATTATGGGGGTCTCAGGATGTGACCTCCTCCACAAACTCAAGGCTTCTATTACTATTCCTCCCTTACAAACCACTATCATATTTCTCATTCATGCCAGCCTGGACACGGTACCTGATTTCCCTCCTCCTTCCCCATATCAAACCTTTGGTATGGGACACTTCTCAGCCAAAAATAGCCTCACACCATTCTTCCAGTCAAGTCTCTCTCAAAGATCCTACCCAATATGTTACCTTACCCCAATATCCTCTCACCCCCTGCACCCTCAAAGGGCTAAAACCTATAATCTCCGGCCTCCTTGAAGACTGTCTCCTTATCCCCGTACATACACCTCACTCACCTTCCCACCATCTTGGAGGAATAGCCCTGATCTAATCACAGGTCTCTTTCCTACCCCTCCCTCCATTCCTGGAGACTGTAGTAGTTGATTTAATTACCAGACATTCACCACCACTTCATTTAGGCCCAACACAGGTGATAAACTTTATCACTGACCTCTGGCTCCAAGGAACATTTTCTGACTTCACCCCCATTCAGATCACTTTTTTCTCTCTGTCCCTTACTCCTCTCCTCTATTCTTAAAGCAACAGGATGCCCCTTGGGCTCCCCATACTCATTCTTACCTTACTCTGTATAACAACCAATGGAACAACCCCCTCCTGTGACCCAGACAAAGACCACAGAGGCCACTTTACTGCCAGCACCTATGTCCACAAGAATTGCTACTCATTGGCTTCTAGACACACTCATGGAGGTAAAAACTATTGGCAAGGGGTCTCAATGCAGGATTCACTTCCCCCAACCACATGGAAAAACTTTCTGCTGGACCATACTTACTCATTACAGTATGTCAGATGGGGGTGGTGTTTAGGACCAGGCATTTAATAAGATGGTTAGGACACAAGTACCTCAGATCCTAGAGCACATGTTTTTCCCCACTAGAAAGCCTCAATCTCTCCCTCCAATGGAAACCTTTATCAAATGACTCCCTCCTACTTTAGCTCGTCAGTTCAACAAACCAGTTACTCAACCGGACAAATCCAATTTTAGCTCAAAGGTGCTGGATGTGTCTGAGACCTGGCTTCTCCCAATATGTAGCTAGATCCTTTCAGATATCCAACTTAACCACTTTTAATTGCACATCCCCCTCTAACAACATCACTCCAAAACATACCTCAGTCCAACTTTTTCAAATAGCCCCTTTATGTTTCACAAAAAGGACAGGATTCAACAATGTAGGAGAGATCCCTAGTGAACCGTGTTTACAAACCCAGGAGATCTCTAACACAGGACAAGAATTATGCTGTCCACCCTCTCTTCTCCAGAAGTGACATTTCTTTGTGGACAAAAGATATATCACTGCTTGCTTGCCCAATGGAAGGGAACTTGCACCATGGTATACCTTACCCTCTAAAAAGACATAGTCACAGAAGACCAGGATTTACCTATCCCAGTCACTACCCATTTTAGAACAAAAAGAGCCATCCAGTTTATCCCTTTTTTAGCACCCCTTGGGATACCTGCTGGAATAGGCACTGGAGCTGCAGGATTGGGAACCTCTATAACCTACTATCACAAACTATCCAACCAACTCATAAATGATATCCAACAGGTAGCAGAATCAATATTAACATTACAAAGCCAACTAGATTCCCTGGCCTTGATGGTCTTACAAAATCGCTGCAGTTTAGATCTATTGACTGCCTAAAAAGGCGGGCTGTGTTTATACCTGCAGGAAGAATGTTGTTTCCATGTGAACTAGTCCAGGTTGGTCAGAGATAAGGTAAGACACCTACATGAACACCTGGAGGAATGGAGGAAAGAACTAGAAAAATCCTGGGGAGTCTCATAGGGGGATATATCCCAATGGGCCTCCTGGTTATTACCTCTTTTGACACCCCTACTTTTAATCATGTTAATTCTTACCTTTCTCCCTTGTCTTATTAAAATTTTCCAGAAATTCCTGACAAAACAAGTCACAGCCATCTCCAGAGCTGCCACACAAGAACACGCCAAAGCCATGTTCCTGCTCCAGAGTCTTGAGGGAAGGGCCCCTTCTTCATCCCCATGCCAGCAGGTAGTAGTCAGATATGACAATATCGACCCAATTCATTATACTCCTTCAGAGTCTGGAGCAATGGACATGGAGAATCACCAGAAGTCACTCCACCAGGCAGCAAACCCCTTAGTCACTGTTTCAACATCTACAGACTCAGGCCCTCATTGGAATGCACTGCCTCCGGCCCTTACCAGAGTATCCTCACCCTGCTGAGAAACTCAGTCTAATAACTACCCCACTAAAAAACCTAGTTTAACCAGAAAAATTCCTTCTGTGTTCTCCCCCACCAATTCAGCCCATAAAAGATCACCTGTCCAAAAGCCAAGCAGCCATTTTCCACCTGGAAAGTGCGTCCCTGCAACTTGCAATAAATCTCGATCTGTTGAGGTCTGGTTCCTTTCTGCGCCTCGTACCCTCTCTTCCAGCCTCTTTTCCTTTCAGATCTTAGCCCCTAACGAGCTATACAATCTTCAAAAAATTTTTGCTGACTCATTTTCCTATCAAAAAGCACCTTTTTCATTACAGATATTAGAATTAAAGGCAATCATCCAGGAATTACTTTAATTCAAGAGGATGAGAAACAATTTCTTAGAGGTTTTGACATTTTTGGTGAGTATCTGACAACAGGAGAATGAAAGAAAATGACAAGTTATCATGTAACATAAATTAATGAGGTGATAAGCAGCACTGCTCTCCTCCTACAATAATCACTGCTCTTGTGGGTAAATAATTTGATACTTTAAATGTTTAAAAATACCAAATAAATACCTTAGAATTATAAGAGATGAAGGACACAAATACAAAAAATAGTGAATAAGAAAGTGTACTAACACGTCATTAGGTTCTGATTTTCATTTTTTTTTTAGGATCTAGAAATGTGCATGGCATAGCATTTCAAAAGACTAAGAACTGACTTGACAATGAAGCAACGACTTTTCTGGTTTATCCCTTGTCAATGGGAATGATGCCATACAGCATGATGAGAAACATTTCAAATTCAATCTTAACACACTTATATTCAATACCCATGTATTTATCAGGCACTAATTCTAGATCAAAGTAATTTTTTCCATCTGTCTTATCAAATAACAAATGAACTCATAATTCTAAAAATGAGAGCATTTTGACAAGCTTAAATGATAGACATTTGCATTTACACATGCTGGGACTTCAGGAGAGCTATGATTTAAAGGATGTTAACAAGACAGAAAACTCACTCACAGAATTTAAAAGAAGACCCCAATCTTATAATATACAGAGTAAAAGTGTCCATTATTTATATCAAGGAAAAACAGAAAATGCTTACATATAATACTTATGCTTTTGCTAAGATTTACATGTATGTTCATGGCAACTGTTTTATTTAAATAAGACCATTTTACACAGCATCAATTACAGCTTGCATATAAGAATAGCAAGCAAAGTCTTATTAATACTGAGTACAGAAAAGAACTTGAAATTTATCAGAGTAAGAAATCAATTAATCCCACCAACTATATCAGATCATTCTTACCTTTAACAGAATCAGGTGAATGAATAGATTTGGTAGATCTATACTGTGATGTGGAACCTACTGATTCTTCAGCTGAACTAGTCAGGAGCGAATGCACTGGAGACTTCTTAGGAGAAGAATTGAATGAACGGGAAGCTGAATTTTTCACAGATGGACTTGCTAAAATTTTGCAAGAACAAAGGTAAAAGAAGTAATTAAGATAGTACACTATTTCAATCTTTTCCGTTAGGAGTTTGCTTTTGTACAGATCGTTTTGTTTATAATTTCTTAGAGTTGTCTGCCTCAATTCTCCTTTTTCTTTCATCCAATTAGCATTTGTTGAGCACCTATTTGTATCAAGTAGGTTCGAGGTACTTGGGATTTATCAGGGAAATTAAATAAAGACTGTGCAGCTTTTGTCTAATTTATGTAATTTACATAAATTAATATGCTGCATAGTATGTTACAAGATGGTATAATTTAAAAGGAAAAGGTACGGGGGACTGAAAGTATAAGAAAAGGTTGTGATTTTAAAAAAAAAAAGTTGGTAAGGGTTAAGTCTCACTGGGAATATAACATCTGAGCAAAACTTTAAGGAAGGCCAGGGTCAGCAATGCAAGGGGTACAGCCGATGCAAAGGACCTAACAGAGGAACACCTGATGCTGAAGGAACAATTTAAGCAGAATGAATGAAGAGGAAAGTAGTGGTAGAGTTAACAGGAACTTAGAAGCTACTATCATGTCTGGTGGCTTTCATGCTCATGAAAATGGGAAGCTGTAGAGTTTTCAGCAGTGTCTCTGTGTTAAGACTCACCTGTGCATGTGAACGTGAAGCAACTAGATGGATCTTCAAGGTCCCCTGTGTTCAATGTGACTGGCTCTCTGGAAACATAAAAAAGTAACAAAAGCATTCCAGTTCACATACACAGCACTAAGACTTATTATTATGGTAGGTATGGATGAAAGGTCCTGTGTTCAATGTGACTGGCTCTCTGGAAACATAAAAAAGTAACAAAAGCATTCCAGTTCACATACACAGCACTAAGACTTATTATTATGGTAGGTATGGATGAAAGGTGTCCCCACCAAAGCTTGTGTGTGACAATGTGAAGGCTGAGGTAAAATGATTGGGTTATAATAGCCTTAACCCAATCATTGAATTAATCCCCTGATAGGGATTAACTGGTAACTATAGGCTGGGAGGAAGTGGGTCATTGGGGGTGTGCCTTTAGGGTATTATATATTGTATCTGGTCAAAGGAACTCTCTCTCCGCTTCCTGGAACCAAGCCTTGAGCTGCTTCCCCTGCCACTCTTCCACCATGATTTTCAGCCTCATGTTGAGCCCCAAGGAATAGATCTGGCCACCAATGGACTAAGACTTCTGAAACCATGAGCCCCCAAATATACTTTTACTCCTAAAATTGTTCTTGTCGGATCCTTGGGTCACATCAATGAAAAAGCTGACTAAAACGGAAATTGGTACCGAGAAGTGGGGTCATTACTGTGACTAACCTGACCACGAGCTTCAGAAGCTTTTGGAGCTTTTTGGAAATTGTGGGAGGAATTTTGGAGAGTTTAGCAATGCAAGGTGAAAACGCTTTAGACTATTATAAGCAAAGCTCTATGGGTGATTCTGGTAGGAGCTCAGAAGACACAAATGCATGTAGGACTATGCAAAGTAAAGACAGGGCCCATGAAGTTTCAGAGGAGAAGGAGGACTCTATTGGAAACTGGACTACAGGCCATTCATGTTATGTTCTGGCTAAGAAGCTATATGCATTTTGCCTGTGTCTGAAGACTTTCTCTGAGCCTGATTTTAAGGGTGATACACTTAATCTGGCAGAAGAAATTTCTAGACAGCAAAGCATTCAGGTGGTGGCTTGGGTATTGATGGTGGCCTTTAGCCAAATTTATTGTGATAATCAGGAGCAGAAAGCAGAGCAGAAAGATTTGAAACACTTGGGCTTGAAAGATGGAAGTAAAACTGGAACTAAAGCTTTTGCAACTGTTAAAGGCATTACCACCACTAAAGAAACGCTAAAAGATTTTGCCCAGAGGCAAAAACAAAGATAGCTTAAGGGCATCTCAGAAACTGGCAAGACCACACTATCTCAGGCTCAAGGGAGTAAAAGTAAAAATTTCTTTGAGAAGAGACAAGTGGGGCCTAGGAAGTTGTTTCTCCATGCTCAGTGACCAACACATTCTGAGGCTGCCGCAGCCTTGGTCCCTGGAGGCTTGGCTGCTGCTTGAGATGGTGGTAGACCTTGGCGGCAACCATGTGGTGCTGGTTTTGTGCAGGATGCTGGAGTTAGGGAGTCATGGAGGCTTCCACTGAGATTTCAAAGGAAGGCCTGGGAGGCCAGGCAAAGTGCCCCCAGGGTTGGAGTCCCAGTGGGCAGTCCCTAAGAGGGCGATGCCTGGAAATGTGAGGAGAAAGCTGAAGTTGCAGTAAAGACCCTGGAGATTAAGAAATGCCAGTACCATGGAACATCCGCCCAAGAAAGCTGTAGGAAAGGAGAAGAAACAAGCCAACAGAAGAGGCCCAGAGAGGCCACATCAACTGCAACCAACAAGGCCGTAGGGGCGGAGCTGCACAAGCCCTTTGGACAGAACATTCCGAAGCCAGGTGCTCCAGATGCCTGATAGGGAACTACAGGACTTGTTTGTCCAGCTGGATTTCAGACATTCTTTGGTTCCATCCCTGGTTTCTATGCACCTATTTTTCTAAATTGAAATGCATACTTTGTATCTTTATATACTGGATATATGTAACTTGATTTGGTTTTTTTCAAGGGTTCCTGTTTGAGTTTGCCTTGAGTCTCAGAGACTTTGGACTTGGACTTTTGGGCAATCTTGGAACTGTTGAGACTATGAGGACTCTTGAAAATGGACTAAATGTATTTTGCATTGTCAGACTGTCATGTGCTTTTTGGGGTCAGGGGTAAAATGTTATGGTTTTGATGAAAGGTGTCCCCCAAAAGCTCATGTGTGACAATGCAAAGGTGGAGGTGAAATGATTAAGTTATATGAGCCCTAAACCCAATCAGTGAGTTAATCCCTGTGAGGGGATTAACTGGTAACTACAGGCTGGTAGGGTGTGGTTGGAGGAGGTGGGTCATTGGGTACACATTTTGTATCTGTTGAGTAGAAATCTCTCTCTGCTTCCTGGAGCCATGACTTGACTTGCTTCCCTCCACCATATCCTTCCACCATGATGTTCAGCCTCACCTCAAGCCCCAAGGAATGGAGCTGGCCACCCATGGACTAAGTAAGACCTCTGAAACCATGAGCCCCCAAATAAACTTTTCCTTATAAATTATTCTTGTCAGATACTTGGGTCACAGCAACAAAAAAGCTGACTAAAATGCTTATGAAGAGGAGCAAGCTAACACATGCAAATTTGGTGGCTTAAAGTTGAAACACAAGATGGCAATCATAACTCTAAACTGCAGAAGTCTTAACATGTCCTTAGGGGGAGATTTGAAGTTGCACGACTGTTTTTCAGTCAGCACCCATGAACATTTTTCAGGATAAAATATAATAATTTATAATTTTGGTCATAAAATTCTTCTTTGTACAATAATAGCTACAAACTGATATCAATGTTATGAATCCTAAGAAATGCAATCTTAATGACTCATTTAAAATTGAAGAAAGCAAGGGCAGTAATGACAATATCTTTGCATTAGTAGTACTATCTGTTTATAAAACTCTTAGTTAATTAGATCAATAAGTTAAACTAAGCAGTTTTCTAGGTCTGAGAGAATCACAGCAGTTTTCAAGGTGGTTCCCTTTCAGGGAGATCAGAGCTATTTTCATTAAGATGTTAATCTGCTTTTTAATTCTCCTTCTCTTACAAGTGTAAGTGGAATTCCCCCAAGCAGATATCACAGCAAGTTAGTTCCAGTTACTTTATCTTTTATGCTAGGCATTGAACCCAGAGGCTTACCTATGCTAAGCAAGTGATCTACTGTAAGATATATGTTTTTTCTGTCAAACTTGAAAGACTGTGATGTATAACCCACTACCTCCATTTTAGATCCCCCTCCCCCTTGAAGATAGTAATATCCACCTCTTTCCAAGGACCCCTTCCGGTACCCACCCATCCTCTTCCGGTGAACTCTGCTGACTCACTCAGACCCTCACCACAGGTGCAACGACCCCCATCCCCACTCTCTCCCAGTCCCTGCCTACTTCCTCTTTGTACCTGCCTCCACCTTATCTCAGCCAACCGAGTAGACTGGGAACCTGAGCTCCTCCACTTAGAGGCAAGGGTGATATCGTGTCAGGTCGGAATTAAAAACCCCTCATTTCCTTGCTGGGGTGCATGCTTTCACCCTTTGGCTGAAGTAAATTTTCTGCCTTGCTCACCTGCACCTGACCACAAATTTGATTTCATTTATAACATCTACCACTGCTCTTTAGCCCTTTTTTGTTATTTATTTTGAGACTGGGACTTGCTAAATTGCCCAGGCTAGCCTTGAACTTGTAATCCTCCTACCTTAGATTCCCAAGCAGTTTCAGTTGTCTTTTATTAAGCCAGTCATTAAACTGTGAAATAATTTCTTCTCAATGATTTGAGTATATAAGTTTTTTTCATAAAATATAGTATTGTGGTAATTTCATTGCTGAAAAAAGTAGATTTTTCTAAGTCATGGAGAATTCTATAGCAGAGCCTTAGTTAGCTCAGGGAAATAGCTACTCTGCAGGCATCTTCCCAAGTAGTTCAGTGTAGTTCTCCAGAGGCAGTACACAGTAGTGCTCACAAACATGAACTTAGGAGCCAGCTAGACCCAAGTTCAAATCTGGGTTCCACTGTTTATAAGCTATATGACCTTAGCAAGTTGCTAAAGCAATCTCAGTCTTCATTTCTAACCTATACAGGGAGAAATAATGCCTACCTCATAGATTAGATGAGCAGACTAAATAAGTCTGAAACAAACAGAAAATTGGAAGAATAAAAATATATAGTGTGGTTACTATTAACAAGTACTGTATTCCCAAGTGAAAAGGAAATCAAAATATCATTTTTTATGTTAAGAGAAATATATATTTAGAAAGACTCAAGTTTGCTATTTTGTGGTCAACTAACAGAGATTGTAAGATAATATTTATAGTGCTGTCTTGAATCATTCCCTAAATAAATGGCTATTAGGTGACAAGCATTATGCTTGGTGTTGAACATGCAGTGATGAATAAAAGTCTCAACTTAAGTGAAATTTAAACAGTAGGAATCATTTTCATACTCTTAAGACAAAAAGAGGGCTCAGCCAGCTCTGTTTTTTTTATGGGTGGTGAAAGACAAGATGATAAAAAGATTTTGGCAGGCAGCTGTTCAATAAGTACACTTTACAATTGTAAGCAACTTGCGGACAGGGCTCATAGCTGTCTTGTGCACTACTGTATTCTAAAGGCTTAGCACGGCACATGGCACATTATAGGCAGGAAATAATTTTTTGAATGAAGAGTAGTAAAAGGGACAATTTGAAAGTTGGGGGCTGGTAAGATAATTTCTTACCTGCTAAGAGTTTCACTTGACTTGCTCCCTTCAGTAGAGTCCCTCAATGAGTTGTTGCTTCTGTTGGTAGAAGGATGGGAGAAATTAAAGACTACACAATGCTATTTCCTTATCAATCTAGTAAAAGGTTTGTGAGAGAATCATTTTTTTTATTAATTTGTTTTGACACTGGGGATTGAACCCACAGTCTGGTGCATGCTAAGCACTTTACCCCAGCCTGATTTATTCTCATCCACAGTGAAATGAAGCCATCTGGTAGGTAGGTAAACAGATCAGAATGCATTAATTACATGATAAAATAAAATATTTCATCTGAACTTTCAGAAAGATGCAGGTTTAAAGGAGTGAGGCTGGGGCTCTGACTCTTCCAAAGTGGAGATAGCTGTATGGAGAAAAGCTTGAAGACAAAAAGATACGAACATCTGAGAACTGTGAGTAATTTGTTTTAATTAGAGCATAATACAGGAGTAAAAGTAGGAGATTCTTCCATATACATTGAGGAACCATGTGCTTATTTTCACAGGCAGTGAAGAGTCACTGAGATTATCAGAAATGAATAACAAATTAATACTAATCTATTTTTTTCTTTTTGGCCAAAGGTGTTCTCAGAAGTTGTTTTCTTTTCAGTTTCTACTTAGGGTTGTGAATTTCATTTCTTTTTGCTCTTTTTAATGATTTCATTCAAAATTCAGCTATTCAACTACTGATGACAGTAGACTTATTTTCAGTAAGATTCTTATTACCCTGCGTTGAGGTTGTTATGTTTCCCTTCTAGACTATATTCAAATTTATGTACGCCATTGTAAATAAGTGTAGAAGTCTTTTTGGTGTGGCATACCTTATAAATAGCTGCATATGACTAAATACCAGTACTGTGGTTTGGATACTCAATGTTCCCCAAAGGCTGATGTATTGAAGGCTTGGTCCCCAGGATGGTGCTGTTGGAAGGTAAAATCTTTAGGAGGTGGGGTCTTATGGAAGGTCCTTAGGTGACTGGCAGCATGCCTCCAAAGGAGATTGTGGAAATGTGCTCCCTTCCTATCTTTTACTTTCTTACAATGGGGTGAGCAGTTTTTGATTCCCACCATTGTTATCAGCACCCCCAACAGAGTCCCAAAACAAAGGGACTGCTAGATTTTAGACACTCATTTCAAGAACTGTGAACTAAATAGATCATTTCTCTTTATAGGTTAATTACCTCAGGTTTTTTTTTGTTTTTTGTTTTTTGTTGTTTTTTTGGGGGGGGTACTGGGGATTGAATTGAGGGGTACTTTACCATTGAGCTTCATATCCAGTCCTTCTTATTTTTTAATTTTAAGATAGGGTCTAAGTTGCTGAGACTGGCCTCATGTGTGATCGATCTTCCAGTCTCAGCTTCCTAAGTTGCTGGAATTATATCTTCAGGTATTTTGTTATAATGATGGAAAGCTGACACACTCAGTGAGATTTAAAATAAGCAAAAAGAAATGCCTATGAGGTTGATTCTAGAAAGTATATTACTTTAAGTTCACTTCATTGAAGTCCCTTTTAGAGTCACTTAAATAATGTAACTGCATTTCTTCACCAAAGTCAATATGTCCATCAAGTTCCATGAAAATAATCCACATACACTTCTTCAGTTACCGGGCCATGTATAAAATTCTTGAACAATTAATTAGATTTAGAATTTCAGATTTTTCTTACCTATGGCATATCTCTGATCTCAGGCTTGATTCAGTAATACAATCTCTTACTCTATCATCTCTGTACAGACAAATATAATTTTCAGTTAATTATATATAGGTCAATTTCCAGATACTATATCTTTTTAAAATAATCAACTACTCATATGAATTCAATTTTTCTTTAAGCCAAAACTGTGGATTTTAGGCCTTTGTGGAAATTTAACAAAAGTACTATCTCTGGAGTTTATGAAATCAGAAATAATTTCCTTCCATAGATCCTTTTTAAAAAGAAAAAAGAGAGAGAGGGACAGTAAGAGAGAGAGAAAGAGGAAATCAAATTTATTTAGTTTTTCATGTGGCTTTCACTGCTCAGAGACCTCAGAGTGTATGTGGTGCTGGGGCTTGAACCCGCATACTCAACACATGCCAGGCAAGCGCTGCAACCGCCTGCTCCAGTCTCCCTTCCATAGATTCTTAAATGTTAGGCAGAATATAGACTATAGTGAAAAAGTCATTTGTAGGATTACAAAAAATTAACTTAAGTTCTCTAAAGGCAGGGACCAAATGTATTCATGTTTGATATAGTCCAAACAGCTAAAGTCCATAACTAGTCTCTAGAGTGATGGAAACTTGGCCAGGGAGGCCATGGTAATCCTATGGATGATCAGTGCTGGAAGTCAGAGGCTCTGGCTTTAACTTCTGGTTTTATCTCTTAGCTTCACTGAAGGAGGCAAGTTAATTTATGTCTGTCTAAATGTACTCATCTGTTAAATGAGCTAAATGTTAATATTCTGGCTTAGAAAGCATACTATAGTTACAATAAAAATGAAAGTGTTCTGAAAGTGAAAGGTTTTTTTTGATGGAGTGGTCAACGGAACATTTCTGAAATTATATATGTGATTTCCATAATGTGATGTTATGCTATGTAACTGAACTGTTACTAATATTTTACTATAAATAATATGTCTAACAATTAGATAAATCCAGCTAACATTTTGACACCTTAGGTAAATATATATTAATTGAACATCTTAAGGAACTGGTGATTATTCATATAGATATATATTATTTGAGAAAGTATTATTATTATTATTATTATTATTTGGTACCCAAGATTGAACCCAGGGGTGCTTAACCACTGAGTCACATCCCAAGTCCATTTTTTTTTTTTTTTTTTACTTAAGAGACATGGTCTTGCTAAGTTGCTTATGGTCTTGCTAAGTTGCTGAGGCTGGCTTTGAATTCACAAGCCTTAGCCTCCTAGGCTGCTGGGATTATAGGTATGCCCTACTGCACCTGATCAGAAAGTATCACTATTAGCAGAACTGAATATTAGAAATATGAAAAAACATAAAAATATATTATATTAAAATGCTTTAAGATAAACTAGTGTAAATTATAATGCAAAATAAAATTAAAAAGCATTATTTGAAAAGAATATGAGACTCTCATTGATTTGTGAAGTACAGGGAAGGGCTGGTGAGCTGACCGAATTATTTTTGGCTCTTACCAATTTGGTATAAGTCATTGTCATGAATACCTAGAGAACTAAGGTCTCAGGTTTCCCCTGAGAGCATTATGTAGTTCTCAGGCTTCTAGTTTTAGCTTGGCCATTGGACCATGTGCTACAAGCAATTCAACCTTTTGAAACTTGCACTGGTTGTTGCAATGGCCAAATAAAATTATGGCTCTCGAATTTGCTGGGTATTATAAATTCATATGTAGGGCTGGAGACGTGTCTCAGTGGGAAAGCCTTTGCCTGGAATGCATGAGGACCCAGGTTTGAACCCAGTACCACATACATAACTAAGTGTCTGGAAAAAAAAAACCCAGATGAAAAAGTAAATGAAATTCATTCATTCTCTCTTTTAAAATAAACAAATTAAATTCCAATACAAATGTAACTGCCTATTTCTTTAATATTATTTTTCTTGATATGAAGGTTTTTATTTTTAATTATGCTTAACTCCACCACTTTTATATTGCTTTCCCCGGCAAATTCAGACACTCTTGCAAGTTATTGAAACCCCAACCTCCCAGAGAGAAACATGTGGATAACTTAATGGTGAACCACTCATGAGAGGCGCTTTCCTACTCCAAGTGGGCACGGTCTTATAGAACACATACAAGGCTCCTAGAGATGGTGTTCTCCCCTCATCCTCAGGCTTGGTCAGAGGCACAGCTGGCTCCTCATTAATCACGCTTCTCAATTCTTGGAGAAGCTGTTTTAGGTCCCTTGTTGGGTCTTCCTTCATTGCGTTAGTCTTCACGGAGTGCTGCATTAAAACAATGTACAAAAGAAACACATTGGTTTTTTTTTTCTTGGCACCAGGATGGAACCTAGGGTGGCTTAACCATTGATCAACATCCCCGGTCCAGTTTTTTAAATTTTTTATTTAGAGAGATGGGGTCTCACTAAGTTGCTTAGGGCCTCACTAAGTTACTGAGGCTGGCTTTGAACTTGTGATCCACCTGCCGTAGCCTCCTGAGCCACAGGGATTACAGGCATGAACCACCATGTGCAGCTAAGACACATTTTTTTCAGATGTGCATGTTATTTTGTCATAAAATTCATTAAACAGTTAAACAGAAATACAGAAGAGCAAGAAGAGGAAAATAAAAATCACAACACAGAGATAAAATTTTATATCACTGGAATAATCAATAATAAACAATAATTGATAAGCGTATTATAACAACATGTATGTGTATATGTATATACATACACAAGTGTATTTATACATTAAGTATATTGTATCAGATTATACACACTTATCTTTAAGCTCTTAATTTTTAATTTTAACAATGTAAATGATTTCTGTACCATGTCATTAAATATTTTCAATTACATCCAGGCGAAATAATTTTGATGCTTTGTTTAGGCCCAAAGTAATTTTCTAAAGCTACAGAAATTTAGAAGTAAACACCTCTTGGAGATGAATTAATCTAGTCCCATTGTACTAATGAAGATACATCCAATATTTTCAAACTGTGGTAGATGATATCTGAGAAAAATTTAAGAAGATTTTCATATTGATGTATGTAGTGTTTGCCAATGAATATTTTCTTTCTTTTTTTTTAAGAGAGAGAGACAGGGACAGTAAGAGTGAAAGAGAGAGAGAGAGGGAGAGAATGGGAGAGAAAGAATCAGTTTTATTTAGTTTTTTACATGGCTTTTGTTGCTCTGCTGGGGTTCGAACCTGTGTCCTTGTGCATGCCAGGCAAGCACTGTAACCTCTGAGCCACTGTTCCAGCCCACCAATGAATATTTTCAATATAATATGTATAGATATTCGTAATAGGCACATCAAGAAAACCACATAGTAGTCAGAAGTTGCCTTAGTGAATATGTGGACTTAGTGTGTCATTCAGCTATTCCACCTGAGACGTGCATCCCATCATAGAATTCCATCTGTAATGCAGACTGCTGCTGAGTGTTGAACACTGAAAAATTTTGCTTCTTTGGGTTTCCCCCTACTTTCCACCTATACTGATAAATCAGGTACAATATCCAGATGGAGATATTATGAGCTCATCTTTCCAGTATACTAGTGGTTATCTCATTTGGAAATTGCCACAATGAGTCTCAAGTTTCACAAACTAAATTCCATTAAATTATTATGTTTGGGAATCCCGCCGGAGGTCACTCAGACACCACGGGTAGGACCCCTGTCCAGAGCAGCACACTCAGGACCAACCAGGGGAGGTTCCCCTCCTGGAACAGCTCTGCCTACTGACGTTCTTTTTGGGGCCTGTTTGAGTCCTGCTGGAAGGTAGGTCTCCATTTTGGTAGGTTCAGATTTGCAACCTTGAGCCTGGAACCAAAGGGTAGAGCAACACCAGGACCCAGGCAGAAACAGCATCTAGAAAAAGGTGATCATCAAAGAGTTGGTGGCTCATCTGACCATTTGACTTGCAAGGAAAAACCACCTAGAGAACTGCCTGCTTTTCCCTCAGGAAATCTCAATTCAAAGATCCACAGGCAGCTCTTCAAAATGAAGAATCAAACAAGGAGAGGTTCACCTCAAACCCAAAACTCTCCCAAAAAGGATGCCACAGATAAGGGTTGAGATGAAAATATTGAAAATATTATCAATGATCTGATTACTAAAGGGAACAATGAACTAAAAGAAGATATAATGAAGGGACTAAGTGAGAAGACTGAAGAGATGAAAAACTCTATTATCAAAGAAACAGACATACTCAAAAAGGAAGTAACAGAGCTAAAATCTGCAGTCAATGACATGAGAAGAATCATGGAAGAATTTAATAATAGACTAACTTCTATAGAAAACAGAACCTCAGCTCTTGAAGAAAGAACTTCTGACAATGAGGACAGACTGAACAAGCTAGAGTGCATGGATGACAAAAAAGAAAAAATTCACAGAGCATGAAGAGAATTTTTAAAATGTCTGGGATGAAATGAGAAGAAACAATTCAAGAGTAATTGATTACAGGAAGAAATTGAAACAGAAACAAATGGGATGAGGAATATTCTCAAGGAAATTGCTAAAGAAAATTCTGCCCATACAAAAATAGAGTCAGATATGCTCATCCAGGAAGCTTATAGGACACCCAATAGGTCTAATCAAATAAGAAGCTCACCAAGACACATCATATTCAAAATGTACAACAGGGAAATCAAGGGAAAAATGTTGAAAGTGGCAAGGGAGAAACACCAAATCACATTCAGAGGCAAACCAATCAGAATTACATCTGACTTTTCAGATCAGACTCTGGAAGTGAGAAGATCTTAGAAGGAGATCTTTCAATGCCTGAATGAACACAACATGCAGCCAAAGATACTATACCCAGCAAAACTCAGCTTCAAATTTGAGGGAGAAATAAGAACTTTTCATGATAAGAACAAACTTGCAGTATTCGTGAACAGAAAGCCAGCATTACAAAGAATTCTCAAAGATAAACTCCAGATACAAGTACAAGCTAATAATCCTCAAAATCCACAATCAGAGGAAATTCTATAAAGGTACAGGCTATCAACAGACAACTAAGACAGCACAGAATTTACTAATAAAACACAGTGAATATGAACCATAATCACATTAACAATTCTAACACTAAATGTGAATGGTCTCAAGGCACCAATCAAAAGACCCAGACTAGCAGATTGGATCAAAAAACAAAATCCAAAAATTACAGGAAACCCACCTTACAGCCAGTGACACCCACAGATTAAGGGTGAAAGAATGGAAAAAAAAATCTACCATGCATATGGCCCAAGAAAGCAAGCTGGAGTTGCAATTCTTATATCTGACAAAGTGGATTTCAAACATAAATTAATCAAAAGAGACAAAGAAGGCCACTACATCCTGGTAAAGGGAACAATACAACAGGAGGAAATAATCATAGTATCCAAACACCAATGCTCCCAACTATGTGGAAAAAATACTCCAAGATACAAAACCACTTGTGGACCTCAACACAATAGTACTGGGAGACTTTAACACCCCTTTATCACCAATAGATCATCAAAGCAAAGAAACAATAAAGAGATCTCCAGTCTAAACAAATCAAACAGACTTAATAGACATCTACAGAATATTCCACCCCAAACTGGCAGAGTATTCCTTCTTCTCAGCAGCACATGGATTCTTCTCCAAAATAGATCATACACACAGTTCACAAAGGAAATATCAGCAAATATAAAAAAGTAGATATTATTCCATGTATCCTATCAGACTGTGATGCCATGACCCTAATAATTAACAGCAAGAACCATGGCACAAAACACACATATATGTGAAGATTGAATAACACCTTATTACATGAAGAATGGATCCAAGAAGACATGAGAACAGTAATTAAGGAATTCTTGGAAGAGAATGAGATTGAGAACACAACATATCAAAACCTCTGGGATAGCATGAAAGCATTCTTAAGGGGAAAATTTATTGCACTGAGTGTCCACATTAAGAATCAGGAGAGATCCCTAACAAACAAGCTTATGCTCCAACTCAAATCTGTACAAAAGGAAGAACAGTATAATCTCAAAGCTAGCAGAAGACAGGAAATAATTAAGATCAAAGCTGAAATCAATGAAATTAAGAACAAAAAAACAATAAAAAGAATTGATGAAACAAAGAGCTGGTTCTTTGAAAAATAAATAAAACTGACAGACCCCTAGCTAATCCAACTAAAAGAAGGAGAGAATCAAAGCAAATCAACAAAATCACCCACAAAAAAGAGTGATCGCCACGGACCTCCTTGAAATCAAACAGGTTGTTAGAACAGATTTTGAAAAATTATACTCCTCTAATCAGATAATCTGGATGACACAGACAAATTTCTAGACATAAACAACATCCCCAAATTGACACAGGATGAAATTGAAATCCTAAACAGCCCAATGGCAGGCACAGAGATTCATACAGCAATTAAAAGTCTTCCAAAGAAGAAAAGCCCAGGACCTGACGGATTCTCTGCAGAGTTTTACCACACCTTTGAAGGAGGGCTAACACCTCTTCTTATGAAGCTATTCCAAGAAACTGAAAAAGAGGGAACTCTCCCAAACACTTTTTATGAAGCAACCATAACTGTGATACCAAAACCAAACAAAGACACATCGAAAAAAGAAAATTACAGACCAATATCCCTCATGAATATAGATGCAAAA
This sequence comes from Aplodontia rufa, assembly GCA_004027875.1. Classification (NCBI taxonomy): domain Eukaryota; kingdom Metazoa; phylum Chordata; class Mammalia; order Rodentia; family Aplodontiidae; genus Aplodontia; species Aplodontia rufa. The sequence goes on along the minus strand of PVKS010014589.1, from coordinate 10,844 downwards.
ATCCTTAATAAGGTTCTTGCAAGCTGCATTCAAAAACACATCAAGAAAATAATTCATCATGATCAAGTGGGGTTCATTCCTGGTATGCAAGGCTGGTTCAACATATGCAATCAATACATAATTCATCATTTAAACAGAATTAAGGACAAAAACCATATGATCATCTCAATAGATGCAGAAAAGGCCTTCGATAAAATCCAGCACCCATTTATGCTTAAAACTCTATAGAGAAATTAGGGACCAAAGGAACTTATCTTAACTTTGTAAAGGCCATATATGCCAAACCCTCACCTAGTATAATGGAGAAATGTTGAAAGCATTTCCACTGAACTCGGGAACAAGCCAAGGCTGCCCGCTTTCACCACTTTTATTCAATATAGTTCTCGAGACCCTGGCTAGAGCAATCAGACAGGAAGAAGAAATCAAAGGGATAAGAATAGGAAGAGAAGACAAACTATCCCTTTTTGCTGATGACATGATCCTATATCTGGAAGATCCAAAAAACTCCACCAGAAAACTGATAGAAATTATAAACAGATTTGGTAAAGTAGCAGGCTACAAGATCAACACCCATTAATTAACAGCTTTCCTATATGCCAACAATAATATGGAAGAAGAAGAAATTAGGAAATCGGTCCCATTCACAATATCCTCTAAAAGAATAAAATACTTGGGAATTAATCTAACAAGAAAAGTAAAAGAACTTTACAATGAAAATTATTGAACACTGAAAAAGAAATTGCAAAAGACCTGAGAAGATGGAAAGGTATTCCATGCTCTTGGTTAGGCAGAATTAATATAATTAAACTGGCCATTCTGCCAAAAGCACTGTACAGATTGAATGCAATCCCCATCAAGATTCCAATGTCATTCTTTGTAGATATAGAAAAAGCAATTCTCAAATTCATTTGGAACAATAAGAAACCCAGAATAGCCAAAATATTACTAAGCAAGAAAGATGAAACAGGTGGTTTTGCAATACCAGATCTAAAACTATACTATCGAGCTGTAGTATTAAAAACAGCATGGTGTTGGTATCAAAATAGGAATGAAGACCAACGAAATAGAAGACTCTGAGACAAAGCCCCAAATCTTTAAACATGTGATCTTTGACAAAGGGGATCAAAATATAACATGGAGGAGAGACAGTCTATTCAACAAATGCTGTTGGACAAAATGGACAGCCACTTGCAGAAAACTGAAATTAGATCCATATCTCCCACAATACACAAAAATCAATTCTAAATGGATCAAGGAATGAGGAATTAAGCCAGCTACCATATATCTGCTAGAAGAAAAATTAGGACCAACACTCCAGCATATGGGAGTTGGTAATGACTTCTTATACAGGGATCCTAAAGTGAAAGAATTACAGTCTAAAATCAATGAGTGGGATGCCATTAAATTAAAAGCTTCTGTACAGCCAAGGAAATAGTCAAAACAGTCAAGAGACAACCTACAGAATGGGAGACAATCATGGCCTGTGATTCCTCTGACAGGGGACTAATATCCAAAATATACATAGAACTCAAAAAACTCAATAACAAAAACACAAACAATCCAATCAATAAATGGGTCCGAGAGCTAAACAGCAAATTCTCAACAGAGAATGTTGAGCAAGCCAATGAATACATGAGAAAATCACTAGCAATCAGAGAAATGTAAATTAAAACTACCTTAAGATTTCACCTCACTCCAGTCAGACTGGCAAAGATGAAGAATATGAATAATAACAAATGCTGGAAGGGTTGTGGGGAGATAGGAACACTAGCACACTGTTGGTGGAATTGCAGACTGGTCCAGCCACTCTGGAAAGCAGTGTGGAGACTCCTCAAAAAATTAGGGTTGTATCCACCATACGATCCAGCTATTTCTCTTCTGGGTATTTTCCCAGAGCAGAGGAGTTAGAATCAGCACATTACAGCGACACAGCAATATCCATGTTCAGAGCAGCTCAATTTACAATAGCTAAATTATGGAACCAAACCAGATGCCCCTCACTGGATGAATGGATCTAAAAGCTCTGGTATATATATACAATGGAGTAGCTATTAGAAACAATGATATTGCATCTATTGAAGGTAAACGGATGGCACTGGAAGAAATCATGCTGAGCGAAGTTAGTCAAACACAGAGAGTCAAGGGCTGAATGGTATCCCTCATTTGTGGAGGTTGGACCTACACCCAGGCTCAGGAGTAGATAAACTCATGGTTTAGATCAATAGAACAAAAATGCAAAATGTTAATATTTATGTGATACAGTTGCAATATATTTCATAAGATATTTGATCAAGCTATGCTGCATACCTCTACAAAAATGTAAATGTTTAATCCCATTGTCAAATATTTTGAAGAATAACAAGGGAAGATAGGAAGGGAGGAGAAGGGGAAATGCTGGAACTAAGATAAAACAAGGTACATTCCAAGCAGATATAAATGTCACTGTATATACTATAGCCATATATATATAAAATGTTCTTCATAGGTATAAGAATTATGTCACTGTATTTGGGTTTTTAAGGAACAATATAGGACCCAGTAGAAAGGCAAGGGATCAGGGTATGGGAGTAGGGAGGTCTCAAGGAGTGTGTGTGGGGGGGTATTGAAAAAAACTGTATTGCTGAATTGTGTGCATCTAGAAATATGTGACAACTAATCCCAACATTATGTAAAACTATAATGCACTAACAAAAATAAATTTAAAAAATTATTATGTTTGACTCCATTCAGTTAAAAAGTATAAAGATAGGGTCTGGAGTGGTAGCTGGGTGGTTACAGTGTTTGCCTGGCATGTGTGAGTATGTGAGTTCGAACCCTAGCTACTTGTACACAACAAAGTATCAGAGGAGTGAAAGTCACATGAAAAATTAAGTAAAAAAATTACTTCTTCCTCTCTCTCTCTCTCTGTCCCCTCTTTCTTAAAAAAAAAAAAAAGATGTGAACCAGCTTCTTAATGATGAATGAAAACATTTCTCTCCCAGGAGATGATCCTGTTTTACTAAACATTGGTTTTGTTCTTGTTCTAACTCTGAGACACATAATATCCAGTTTGGAAAAAAATCTCATGAACTCAATAAAGAAAACTTAATCCTATTGCAATCTTTAGTCACTTTAGCTCTATATTGGACTTTGTATCTTCTGCCCATGAGATAGCTTATTTAATGAGCTCTTGCAATTATTAAAATGCATAAGCACTTGGCGCTTATCACAAATAATCAATATAATAACCTATAAATATATAAATATTCTTGTTGTCTTTCCTGCCCCTGTCTTCATGCTACCTCAGTTCTTTGAGAATGACTGGTACTTTACAAGATGTAAGGTTTCTGTTTTGTTTTTCAGTGCTGGGGATTGAACACAGGGCCTTGTACATGCTAGGCAAGTGCTATGGCACTGAGTTTTACCTGCAGCCCTAAGACAGAGTCTTAAAAAATATTCAGTTCTACCATTCATTTAGCAGTTAATCATGTACAGTCCATAAGGCTCTCTTATTAATGTCATCCTACTTGTTTTTTAATTTCTGAAATGTGTGTTAGTCTTCCAATTAAAATGTAAATACCAGAAGAGTTAGTTTTGTCATCATTTTTTTTTTTTAAAGAAAGAGGGGACAGTGAGAGAGAGAGACAGAGAGAATCAATTTTTATTTAGTTTTTCACATGGCTCTTGTTGCTCTGAGACTTCGTTGTGTACGTGGTGCTAGGGTTTGAACTTGCGTACTTGCGCGTGCCAGGCAAGCGCTGTAACCGCTGAGCCACCGCTCCAGGCCCTTGTCATCACTTTTTAAAGACTCCATTACATATAACCATACTTTGAGCATAGAATCACAAAAATATCAAGTCTGGAGGGGGCCTGAAGAGCACCTATTTCTAGTTCAACTCCCAATCAGAAGTGATACTGTTTATCTAGTCATCGCTTGATCACTAAACACCAAGGGAGGTTGAGAAACACCGTTAACATTTTCATTTGTTTCCCTCTCTTTGTTGTCCAGTGTATAAACTTACAGAATGAGTTGAAAGGACTATTTTAGGTTGGAGAGGTTTTGGTAAAAGAGGAGTGCATTTTCCTTACTCCTTCCATCCCTGGTAGCTGCTACCTTGGACCTTTCTGAGGTTGGAGACAGACAAAAGAAGAGGGAGGCAGAGTGGGGGAAATGAGTCCCTACCTGAGTGGACCTGGTATGATGTTTGGGTACTTTAGAAGCAGATGAACAGGTTTCTAAGCCCTATTTATGCATGTTCCTGTCCAGCCCTGGACTCTCAGCAGTTTTTACAATTGTGGTGGCCATGTTGGCCCACTGGGTAGTGCCATTTGGTAGGATTCTTTTTAATATGTCCCTTTTCTATGGCCTGCATTTGGTTCATGAGAAGCATGTGTCTTAACTTTGCCCTGCTCTGGGGAGAGTGCCACATGGCACCAAGCCAATCCTCTTTTTACTTTCCCAGGGGCAGATATGTTATTCATTATAGACTTCTCTCAAGAAACGTAATAAACTAAATCCCACAGGACACTTGTCAGACTCTGGGAAAGTGTCCCTGCAACTCCATAATTCACTTGCACAAGGGGAGGAGGGAAACATAGCACACAGATAAGCTCCTCCCAATATTTTTTCCTATGGGTCTCTTCAATTTTCAAAATCTCTCTTCTTTCAAAATCTTGAAGTGATGAGAAGCCAAGAGTAGTAAAGCAGATTTCTGTTAGCTTGTGCTGTATCGGTCGTCTAGGCCTTGCTTTAGGATGTCTACGTCTTATTTCTGACCTTGGGGCCTTCGATAAAATGGACATAAAGGTTGTCTGTGTGTGTGTACACTATGTCACCAGATTTTTAGTCATTTGATAGATCATAAGCAGTTTCCCATAGAACATTAGTTTAAAGGGTAACTGCTGAGCCGAGTGTGGTGACACATGCCTGTAAATCTCAGTGACTCCAGAGCAGAGGCAGTAGGATCACAACTTCAATTCCAGCCTCAGCAACCTAGTGATACCCAGTCTCAAAATAAAAAATGAAAAAAAAAGTGTGTGGGGGGAGTGTTGGGGATGTGGTTCAGTGGTTAAACACCTTTAGGTTCAATTCCCAGTACCAAAAACATACCAAAAAAACCCCCAAAAACTGTTGCCTAGTGTGGTGGCACATGCCTGTAATCTCAGTGATTCCAAAGGCTGAGGCAAGAGGATTGCAAGTCTGAGGCCAGCCTTGCCAACTTAGTGAGACCCTGTCTCAAAATAAAAATAAAAAGGGCTGGGGATGTAGCTCAGTGGTAGAGCACCCCTGGGTTCAATCCCCATACCAGGAGAAAAAAAATGTTAGTTAATTTTTGCACTTATTTTCTAATTTTTTAACCCAGTGCTAAGCCCACAAATATGATAACCTAAATGAAAGAAACCAGGTTCTTAAAAGCTAATCTGCCAAAACTCACATAAGAAGAAACAGACAATTTAAATAGGCATTAAAGTAATTGAATTAATAATTAATATTCTTCCAAAACAGAAAGTACCAGATCCAGGTGGGTTCACCGGTGCATTCTACTAGACATTTAAGGAATAAATTGTAACAGTTCTCCTCACTCTCTTCCAGGAAAAAAAATGTCAAAGGGATACTACTTAATTCATTCTATGAGTCTATCATTAGCCTAATATAAAAACCAAAGATACTATAAGAGACTATAGACCAGTATGGTCCACAAGAACATACACAAAAATTCTTAAGAAAATATTAACAAAATGAATTCAACAATATATTAAAAGAAAACTATATATCCTAACCTAATTGGATTTGTTCCAGGTATGCAAGACTGGTTCCACATTTAAAACATCCATTAATGTAATCCATCATATCAATAGGTCAAATATGAAAATCAATCATATCAATACATGCAGAAAAAAGATCTTACAAAAAAATTTTTTAAATATTGAGGTACTGGCATTGAACCCAAGGGTGCTTTATTACTAGGTTATATCCCCTACTCCTTTTATTTTTTATTTTGAGACAGAATCTCACTCAGACACCCAGGCTGGCCTTGAATTTGTGATTCTCCTGCTGTAGTTTCCTGAACAGCTCGGGTTACAAGCATGTGCCACCACACTTGATAATGTCTGATAAAATTTAACAATCATCCATGATAAAAATCTCTTAGCAAACTAGAAACAGAAGGGTAATTTTCTCAATTTGAGACTAGTCAGAATCATATTACAATTCCATTCCTGCTAATTCAATGCCCCTACCTCCCCCACTCTCACACACACACACACACACAGAACTGAAAAGCATGTAAATTTGTAAAGGAAGAAATACTGTCTTTGTTCATGAATGGTATGACTGCCTATGTAGAAAATCCCCCCAAATCTACAACAACAATAAACTCCTGCAATAAGTAGGAGATTCTAACAAGGAGGCAGAATATAAGTTTAATGTAAAAAAGTAAAATACTTTCCTATATACCAGCAATAAGCAATGGGAATTTGAAATTTAAAACAATACTTGGGCTGGAGAGATGGCTCATCAGTAGAGCACTTGCCCAACATGTGTGAGAACCCAGCTTTGAATCCTGGCACCACATACACAACTAAATGTTGGAAAAAACCAGATGAAAAATAAATAAAAATGAACTCTCTTTCTCTCACTCCCTCTTAAACCACACACACACACACACACCTCAATTCATGTTAGCCCCTAAATACAAAATACTTAGGTATAAAACTAATAGAATATATATAAAATCCAGACAGGAAAACTACACAATTCTGATGTAAGAAATCAAAGGTTTAAATAAATGGAGAGATATTTCATATCAATGGATAAGAGTAAACAATATTATTATATTGGTTCTTCCCGAGCTTGATTTATAAAATCAATGAGATTCTAACCCAAAATCCCAAATTATTTTGTGGATGTAGGCAAAGGATTCTGATGATTATATGGAAAGGCAAAAGACACAGAATTGCCAACACAATATTTGAATGAAGTCAGAGAACTGACACTATACAACTTCAAGATTTACCATGGGGTCTAAAAGTCAGCTCAATGGCAGAACACTTGCCTAGTATGCCTGAAGGCCCTGGGTTCAATGCCCAGCACCATAAAACCCAAACCAAACCATAAAATTACAGTAAATGAGACAGTACTGGTCAAAGAACAGACAGATCAATGGAAAAGAATAGACAGATGGCAGGTCAGCGTGTGAAAAAATGATCATATCAATATCATATTTCATTAGAGAATTACTACATTCTTATTAGAATGGCTAAAGTCCAAAATGCTGACACCAAAAAGTACTGATGAGGATGTGGGGCAATAGGAACTTTATTGCTTATTAAGTCTTTATTCATAACTGTCATTAACTTAAAAGCAATCACGATGTCCTTCAATAGGTGAATGGCTAAACATTATGTTCAGCAATAAAAATAAATTAGCCATTAAGCCATGAAAAGACCTGATGGAACCTTAAATGTACATAATTATGTAAATGAAGCCAAAGTGAAAACCCTATATACTATATGATTCCAGCTATATGATACGCTGGAAGACAAAGCTACAGAGACAGTAAAAACATCAGAAGCTGTGAGTTCAAGAGAAGGGATAAAGGAATAAAAAAGCAGAGCACAGGGGATTTTTATGCATCTTTATGCATTTGTGAAAATTCATGTAATTTATAAGACAGAGTGAACTCTGATGTAAATCATGGACTTCGATTAATAATAATGTATCAATACTGGCTTATCAATTAAAGCAAATATACCACACATCAATGCAATGTGTTAATAATAAGGAAAACTGTGGTGGTGGTAGAGAAGGGAATCTAAGGAGCTCTCTGTACTTTCCACTCAATTTTTCTGTAAACCTAAAACCACCTTAAAAATAAGCTTTCCTGGGGGCTGTAGCGGTGGCTTGGTGGTTACGGTGGTTGCCCGGACACGGGTTCAAACCCCAGCACCTACATACACAACTAAGTGTCAGAGTAATGAAAGCCATGTGAAAAACTCAATAAAAATTGATTCTGTCACTCTCTCTCTCCTTCTCTCTTAAAAAAAAAAAAAAAAGCTTTCCTAATTTAGGAGAAAAAAGAAATTATGAGCTTTGAAAGCAAAAACAACCAGAAAAAATCATATCAATGTGCATACTGATCAGCTAAGCATAATGCCAAGAATGCTCATCATATTGCACTGTTCCCATTATCATTTAACCATTTCATATGTGAAATTGATCGTTCATTTTACTTTAATGTGTATCTACTGGCTCTTTCATTTCTTCTTTGTGAATGTGTTATCTACATCTTTAGTACACTTTTTGTGTGTATGCTATCTTCATATACAGACGTACAGCTATTTAACTTTTAGCTACTGGAAGTATTTTTCTGGTTGTAGTTCCCTTTTAAATTTTGTTTACAGTAATTTGTGATTTAAGACTGTTTAGTCAAAATTATCAATCTTTCCTTTTAATGTTTGTATATCTTGCAATGTTTTTGTTCATTAATTTTTAATATTCTACTGTTTATTACATAAGGAATGTATTTTGATTTATAACATAAACAACATGTATTTTTTTTAATTTTAAAAAACTCCCTGGGAAATAAATTAAAAATACTATTTACATATGACTCTTGTCAGACTAATAAAGAACTAACCAAATATAAGCTCTTCCTGAAGTTATAGGAATCCAGCAAAAGATATGCTTTCCCTTACCCCAATGCTTTGATGCTTACAATATACTTATCATTGTTTCTAGGAAACATATATTTGCAAATTTAAACTACAAGAATATAAGGAGAAGAATATAAGCTTCTACTGTTGATGTTAGACTTGAGGTTTATTTTGTGAGTCTATTAGTTTCCTATCACATTTTTACTGTAAACTCATTTTATGTTAGATGTGTTTCTAAAATTACTACTAAATTATATCTGTAATGTACCTCCTTCATCTCCAAATAATGTTTTAATGACTTTGAGTCCATTACAAACACACTTATAAGTGATGATGTAAGATAAGCAATGCTTAGGGAGAGTGTGCACTACTTGACTGTTTCTATCTCCACAGACAGAAGATTAAATGAAAAGGCTAAATATAAAAACTTGATCTCAATCCATCTGAATTAGACTATTCTATTTTGAGAATGTCTGACCACATCCATCCTCTCATATTCCCTTTAAAAGAATATAATAAAAATAGAATATACTATTTACATAGTAAATTAGGAATAGATAAGTAGGGAAACAGGACAAAAGTCATCAAGTGTTGCTAAACGTCTTGCCCATATCATGGGTACTCCGTTGGCAAAGATCAATTATAGCCAGTACAAATTACAGTGCATATGTATAGAATTTAACATGAAGTTAAATATATTTTTTTCATTTTATATGCTGAAATAGCCTTTCTGAGACATAAATCTACTTCTTTATCAAACTACTAAGATTTCTAGATCAAGCTGCCAGTTATGTATACACACATATATATGTTTTTAGGCATTTGATCTTGGAATAAATCACATAATGTAACTTTCCTGGTTTTCCTACTTTCTCACTTATAACACAAAGGAAATTGCTTGGATTTTTGTATACACCTTTGAAGTTCTAAAACTGTGTGATACTGATTTACAAAGACCTAACAAAACACAATGTCAGTTCAGGTAGAGTATCTATTTATATAACAACTATTTAAATTATTTTTGTAAACAGCATTTAGAAGAATAGTATAGAGAATCATGACTGTATATGGGTTAAGAACACAAGTCCTAGATTCATACTGTCTGGGTTAAATCTTGGTTCAACTGTGTTTTTGTTGTCTGAAGTCTTTATGTCACCTAGCTTCTTAAGCCTCAGTTTCCTTGTCTGTAAAACAGGTATTATAATAATAGCACCTAACTCATGTGAGTAGTTGTGGGTTATAAGCAAGGTAATGTATAAAGTACTTTGCATAGTGCCTGGCACACAAGTGTTCAGCAAGTCTCAGCTATTAGAATTGTAAAAGACTAAAAAGAAGATAAAAGAAGTTAAATGAAGGAACAATGAAGAACAATTCAAACACTAATATCGTATGTTTGAACAGGACACTTGGTATTTATTTCTGCTCTATCTGAAGTCCCCTTAAAATGACACTAAAATTTAGAAGAATAAAAAGGAAAGGAAAGAGATCACTGAATGAGAAATGGCAACAAAGTTTGGGGGCTAGAAAGCAAATGGGTAATTTGTAACTGATTTAACAAAACAAAGAAAGTTAAAATCTGTGGCGGGCCGCACCGGGAGGCCACGCCACGAAGGCAGCTTTAAGATGGCGGCTGGCGGCTGGCCAAGCCTGGTCAGCTGACCTTGCGCTGTACCTGGTTCGTATGCTTGCAATATCTGACCACCTAGGGACAACCAATAGGAGCCAGCAGAGTTTTCTTCCTCATAGCAACAGCCTACGGATTGGTTCACTTTTACTATTTAAGCTGTTTGACTTCTGGAATAAAGAGAGATCTCTGCAAGCAACAAGAGTGTACATGTCTTATTGCTGCTTCGCTGGTCGCAACAAAATCTGTAGTACCTACACAAAAGTAGCCAAGAAGAAGCAAGCTTCTCTGCACCAGAGTATTTTCAAAAGGTGTGGGAATTGGAGTCTCACCTTCTGGATGGCCAGGAAAAAGAAAGGGCAGCAAAATGGGAGGACTGATTGAAAGTCTATAGGAGGTGCTGATGGGATCACAGATGCTCCCCTTGAGTCAAATAGGCCCAAGGATAAATAAAGACCTATTGATCATTTCTTGGTCCCTCAATAAAAAAAGTAATACCTAACCATCTACCAGCTGACAAACCCCACCAACCTTACACACAGCTTTGAATTGGTTTTTTAGGGTCCATCAATCTTTTTTTTTTTTT
>PVKS010014588.1:0-47993 GCA_004027875.1 Aplodontia rufa | reverse complement strand
ATACATAAAATTAGATGAAAACCCCATTACCCCTTTGATGATCCAGGTCCAATCATTATTACAGGAGCGAACCAAACCCATCTTCCTACAACACCTCAGGGGACATCAAGTACTGCCTGGATTATTAACCCAAGTCAATCACAGAGCTGATCGCTTGGCTACCTGTGGGACTGTGACAGCCATTATCCCTTCCCCGGGGGATTTCCAGTTGGCTCAAGGGCTCCATGAGCACACCCACATGAATTGAAGAGGGCTACCTCAGAGATTTCCTCTGATACCCATTAGAGACCTTAAAAAAATTGTAAAAACATGCAAGTCATGTATGCCCTTCTTACAAGTTCCCCCACTCCAATCTCTGGGGGTAAACCCCAGAGGCCTTAGGCCCAATGCCCTTTGGCAAACAGATGTCACTCATCACACTCCCTTTGGACGATTAAAATACATATTTATGTCCATAGACACCTTTTCCCATGCATGTTGGACTACAGCCCATGCGGGCGAAAACAGTAAACATGCAAGAGATCATTTTTTACAACGTTTTGCAATTCTAGGATTACCAACACAGATCAAGACAGACAATGGCCCCTGCTTTATAAGTAGAGCAACACAAAAGTTCTACCAGCAGTGGAATGTTAAACACACCACAGGAATACCCTACAATCCAAAAGGCCAAGCCATTATTGAAAGACATAATAAAGCCTTAAAAAATCAATTAATAAAACAAAAAGGGGGAAACAATCCCCATGAATAGCTGCGAATAGCTATGCTTACATTAAATATTTTAATTTTTTTCCAAAGACCAACCCCTCACAGCTTTTCAGAGGCACTGGTGGCAACAAGCGCCCTATGTCAGGGTGGAGGTCCAATGGAAGGATCCTCTAACCAGGACATGGCGGGGCCCTGACCCCCTCCTTACTATGGGCAGAGGGTTTGAATGTGTGTTCCCTACTGGGGAACCAACCCCAATCTGGGTGCCGGCAAGTGATTTAAAGCATTGTCCAAATTCACCACCTGTCCCAAGAGAGCCCTCTCTTGAGGAATGAATTTTCCCCATCTCTCCCTTATAGGAATGGACGGTCTGCTTGGTGGTCGCTGGATTCCTAATTATTGCCCTCCTACTTTTTATTGTGGGCATTGCTGTCTCTGCTGGCCTGGCCATACTAAACCCTTTGATAACTCACAATGACACCTCATCGCCTTGACGTGATACTTCCCCTTCTGATCGGCGCTCCCTCGCTTGCACAATCTTCTGGCTACCCCGATTGCCAGCAACTTTGCACGGGTTCTGGCGGTCACTTTGAGGCTCAAACTTATGTCCACGCGGCCTGCTACGAACAACATAAGGCCACAGTGTGCACCCGTTCAGGTAAGGAGCATTGGGTGGGAGAAGACATAACGCCTAAGGCCGGTTTCACCTGCCCTCAGAAGGAAACATGGGTACAGGTAAATAGCCAATATCAAAGAAAAAAATACTGCTGGACCAAATTAACTCAGGATTACCGGTCTGATGGAGGTGGGGTACAAGACAGTGCAAAGGAACAATTGGTCCATGTGGCAAAACAAGAACTAATTAGGTTACAAACCCCTCCCACTTACTGGCCCATATTACTACCTGAACCTCAAGGCCCTTTCCACCTAGACCCCGAAGCTCAGGATGTATTAGAGTCATCCCGTTGACTCATTAATGAAACCAACCCCCTCTTGGCAAGGGACTGCTGGTTGTGCCTTAAAGCGGGAACTTTGAGAGCCTTAGCTTTTCCAATCAACTGAAATACAAGTGTCTCCTTCTCTACCAAGTGCCCAAATCTACCCCCGCAGTCAAGAGTGACTCTGTGCAGTTTTAATTTCACATGCCTAATCAAAAATGACACCCTGCCCATTGGAGACCTTAACCCTTCCTGGTGTGCCCAAAACCTAAGCCTTAATAATTCTAGGCAGTTGATCTGTCCCCCAATGGCACCGTCTTCATTTGTGGAGATACCGCCTGTGCTGCTCTGCCTGGCAACTGGTCTGGCACTTGTACTGTTGCCCTCCTTCTTCTTGATGTTGGGGTATTACCCAATAATCAATCTTTGCCTATCCCGATGGTGGACCATACAGTTGTCAGGCATCCATGAGCCCTCTCGGCCCTCCCCATGCTCTTGACGCTGGGAGTGGCTACAGGGGTAGGAACAGGTCTCGGGGGCCTTGGTCATTCCATCTCTGCCTATAATAAGCTTTCTGAGCAAATGATTGAAGACATGCATCAAATTGCTAATACTATTCTGGACTTGCAGGCTCAATTAGATTCCTTGGCTGTGGTGGTCCTTCAAAACTGACGTAGCCTAGACTTCTTAACTGCCAGGGAAGGGGAGGCTCTGCTGTTCTTGCAGGAGGAGTGCTGTTTCTATGCCAATCATTCTGGCATCAACCATGATGAGATCAAAAAACTGCAAGAAGACCTCAAGAAACGCCTCAATGAGCTTCAGTCCAACTTCCTCTGGAAGGGGCTAAATGGATGGTTTCCCTACCTCCTTCCTTTCTTGGGCTCCCTAATTACTCTCCTCCTTGCCCTGAACTTCGTCCCTTGTGTGGTTAAGATGCTCCTCCACTTTATACAAAATAGGGCCAAAGCGGTCCAAATGATGGTGGTCTGACAACAGTGTATGGCTCTACAAAACCCTGATTGGGACCAGCCTGGCTATGATCAATTACGATGTGCCATACTCACAAGGAGGCTTGTCCCTCTCCCCACTCCCCAGGGCTAGCCTGCTCTTACAGGTAAAAATGCCTGAAGTGCTAGGGCGGTAGTCAATGACGGGTAAGACCCCCAAGGTGGGGACAACCTAAGACAGACACACCCTCAAGTAAAGCATATACCTGTCAATAAAACAAAAAGGGGAAATTGTGGGGCACCACCTTGTGGGGATTACATCAGTTTGAGGCAGCACTTTGTGGCCGGCCCCTTGCGTGCACATGATCAGAGCAGCCACCCACAGCCCTCATGACCAACCCATAGACCACTTATCAGCCTCTCCTTATATGGTTGGATTGCCCACATGAACTCCCCCCACTCTCCCATCTCTGACATCTTCTCTCCCTATTGGCCCTGCCACTCTATATTACCATGTGTACTTCTTCAATAAACGAGCTCCGGCTGCGACTGGTCTCCCTGACACGTCTGATTGTCCTCCTTGGGGAGGGCTGGGAACGGCGGTCAGCCAACCCTTACCTCTCCCAGCTGCCTTGGTTGGGGCGTGCCTCTCTCCTTCTCCCCTGTGGGCCAGGGGTGGACATGAGAGGGCTAAAAACCCCAACAGATATACACATATTTTGTTTTTCTAAAATTTGTGATTTTAACAAAATTTCATTTGATATGTCCTAAACTTAAAAAAAAAAAACTAAATTTTTAACTCCTTAAGAAAATCTATTTAGGTTGGGCATCTTAGCACACCCCTATTATCCTATCAGCTTAAAGAGGCTATGACAGGGAAATCACAAGTTCAAGGACAGCCTCATTAACATAGTGGAACCCTGTCTCAAAATGAAAAATAAAAAGGACTGGGGGTGTACCTCAGTGATAAAGTGCTTCTGGGTTCAATTCTCAGAAACAAAAAAACAAAATAAATAAAAATAAGAAGAAAATCAATTCAATTTCAACTAAGTGGGAAACCTAAAATGTAATATGTCATTAAACATCTTATTCTAAGGGTCACATGATTCTGATACAAATAAATAAGAATTATAAAAAACGTGAAGCTGATAGTACAAGCATCCTCCTGTCTTCTTCTAACAGTGTCATAATCACCTTCTTTAACTAATAACAGCAGGCTAGCCACATGCTTTTTAATGACAATGTGCTATTTAATCTTTCATTTTAAAAGGGACATTAATAATTCAGTTCCATAAAAATAAATGAAGGTGAGGATGTATGCCAACAACAATTTACAACTTTCTTCTGTTTAATTAATATTACTGCATGTTTTAATTTGAAGTGTGTTTTGCTTATCAACATGAGATGTTTAATTTATATGAAACTTCATTCAAAAGACTGCCTCCAGAGAAGCAACAATTTATTTTGGGCTATGTATACACACTTTGAATAAAGTATTCGGTTCACAGAGGACTTTGCTGCAAGCATCATTCACAATTAAATTGAACTTGCAATGATACAAGCTTATCCTTAATAAATAAATTACCGCAATATAATTGATAACAAGCACAAATGGTGTGACTTCCAGTCTGATTCATCTTCAGTTCCCATCATCCATATTTTCTTACACTGCTTGAGTGTACTTTTCTACTGATTTCAACTGGCAGCACTATGCATGTTCCTCGTTTGTGTGTGCTCAAATCATAGCAGTCATCTCCAGTCTGATCTTCCAAGCTCTGCCTTTATCATCTTTAACACAGTCAGGGCGGTTACTCCATTTGACTTAGCATTTTCTGCATTCTCTTATAACTTCTAATATTTTCATCTTCTACATGCTTTTATAATTCCACATTTTTTAACTTTTAAAGAGCACAAATTTGACAATGCTAATACTCTACTTAAAATGTTGTTTAATGATTTCTCTTATCACTTATTCCCAACCTCTCTCATACCCTGTGTTCTGTCTGCATGGTTCTATTTGTGGCTTCAAAGCTTTCTTCAGCTCAGTTTACACTCTCCCTATAATACTCTGCAACACCTTATACTTTTACTGTCCTAATACCTACTCACCTTCAAATATTGATTCAAGAGAAACTTCTTTTTTTAAAATATTCTATAACTGCCTGATATACATCTTTTTTACTGAGAGTTCAAAGAACTCCATCTTTGTGTAGTTTCTCACCGTATTATAAACATATTGAGAACTGAGGCCTTGTGTGTGTGTGTGTGTGTGTGTAAAACATTCTGACTCATTTACTTGTACATTACTAGAAAAGGATAAGTCAAAAAGTCTTGTGGCTGAAGAGGTGGCTCAGTGGTAGAGACCTTGGTTGGGATGCGTGAGGACCCAGGTTTGATCCCCAGTACCATACACACAACTAAGTGGAGGAAAAAGAAAAAAATTAGAAAATAAAATTGATTATCTCTTTTTCTCTCTAAAAAAAAAGTCTTAATGATTAAAATAAAGAATTGACTTTGGGACATTTTGAGCTTGAGAATCAATTAAAAGTATTAGGTAGGTCATTGTATTTATGAGTCTCAAAATTCAGAGGAGAGATCCAGGCTAGGGAAAAAATATGGGACGGGTTTTAAAATGCTTTTATGAGTGCATTCTAGTTATATATAATATTGTGGTTCATTTTGAAATAGTCACAGAATATAATTGCTTCACCTTAGTCCCCAGTACTTTTTCTTTCCCTCTTGTCCTCTCTCACCCAAACCCCTACTTCTATACTACTGGTCTTTCTTCTATACATTCACATTTTTTATTCATAGTGGTATGTTTATATATGTATACAACATAATTTGGTCAAGTTCATTCCACTGCTCCTCCCTTTTTCCATCCGTCTTCCTTCTCCCTCTATGCCCTTCCTTTACTCTACTGTTTTCCCTTCTATTTTCATGTGAACCCTTCCCCATTTTAATACTGTCAGAAAGGTCACATTACCAAAAGTGTTATGCAAATTCAATGCAACCTCTGTTAAAATACCACTGCCATTCTTCACAGAACTAGAAAAAAACAAAAAACAAGAGTCCTAAAATCTGTTTGGGAGAATAAAAGACCCAGAATAGCCAAAGCA
Organism: Aplodontia rufa; assembly: GCA_004027875.1. Taxonomy (NCBI): domain Eukaryota; kingdom Metazoa; phylum Chordata; class Mammalia; order Rodentia; family Aplodontiidae; genus Aplodontia; species Aplodontia rufa. The sequence continues at coordinate 42,281 of PVKS010014588.1, read as the reverse complement.
CTCTTGAACAAGAAGAGTGATCTGCAGTCATCACAACAATGGTTTAGAAATATACTATGAAGCTACAGTAACAAAGCCAACAAGGTATTGATACCAAAACAGACCTGAATAACAATGGGACACAGAGACAAATCCACATTGATACAATCAGTTGATACTTAAAAAGGTGCCAAAAACATACAATGAAGAAAAGAGAACCCTTTTAACAAATGGTGCTGGGGACACCTGATAGCCATATACAGAAGAATGAAACTAGATCCCTATCTCTTGTCCTGCACAAAAGTCAATTGAAAGTGTATTAAAGGCCTAGGAATTAGACTTTCCGGTCTAGTTTTTGCAACTTCTAGATGAAAACATATAGACTCAGTATCTCCATATATTGGTACAGGCTTCAACTTCATTAGCAAGGCCTCTTCAATTCTTCAGTGTGGAGCAGCGGCTCAGCAGTTAAGGTGCTTGACTGGCATGAGCAAGGATGCAGGTTCAAACCCCAGCACCGCGTGCACAACTACGTGTTGGAGCAACTGAAGCCAAATGGAAAACTAAATAGATTCTCTCTTTCTCTCTCACTCTCACTGTCCTTTTCTCTCTTAGAAAACAATAGCCCCATATGCACAAGAACTAAAACTAAGAATCAATAATGGGATGGCATCAAATTAAAAAAGCTTTTGTAAAACAAAGGACATAATTAAGAGCATAAAGAGAAAGCCTACAAAATTGGAGATTTTTTACCAGTTTTTCCTCTGACAGAGACTTAATACCCTAAATACACTTTTTGTAAATATGAACTTGTTATAATTTGTGACTAATTGTGATTGTCTACACATAAGAACACTAAAAAACTAATTTAAGGGGTTTCATTTTGAAGTAGACAAAAATAATTTTAGAAGTGGAAAACACAGGAGAAACAGTGCATTCATTCTTCTAAACTTTTATTATCCCCAGGAAACTATTTTAGGAAAATTCATTATATCTGAAAAATACTAATTTCACCAAACTATACCAAAGTCTTATTATTAGTCATATATTCAGTGTCTAAATATCATAATGTGCTAGTTTTCTTGCAGCATATTAAATTGATCCATATGAAGTTATCATCTCAGTAAGTCAAAAACAGCCGAATATTGGCTGTTTCATACAGCTCAACTGATATTATGAAAATAGATATTGAACTTAAAATACCAAAAATAGTCTGTCTCAAGACTTTGAAGAGAGTAAGAAATTCACCAAGAAAAAAAAAAGGAGGAAAATAATCTTAATTTGGAATGTAATTCAGAAAAGCTACAAATATACAGTAGGCATTGGAGTAGATCATGAAGAATTTGCATAATTTCAACAGATTAAAAATGGTGAAAATGGCATCTTAATCTGAAGGTCCATTAAGAATATTTTAAATGGAAATTGGCAAGTCTCATCAAGTCTGTTTTGAATGTAACAAATATTCAATAACTCAATTAAAGGGGAATACATTATATGCCATATAGCCCCACAAAAATCCAAATATAAGAACCAAACTATATCTTGATCTAATGAAAATTGGAACTGGAAGTTAGAACAAAGGGTTCACTCACCATACCTCAGATATTAATTGTCCTTGTTTAACCTAATTCCCTGGAATAAAATCCTCTTAGCCATAAAATCTCAGGTAAGTTATTTTCTTTCTTTAAAATCTGTAAATGAATTTGATAAGAGAGTTAAATGATGTCAAAATATTCAGGGTGCCTCTCAATAAGGCAAGATACACAGTAAGTGCTACATAAGACTTATTGATAGTCTTGCTGAGCCTGACCTCTTCCATTTTTAAAAAAATATTCATTGACTGATTCCACCTATTCATCTTGCTTGTTGCTCAGCATGAAAGCCTCCTAAGTCCTCTGTACAGGATGAAACTGCTTTCTCTCTGGCAAGATAATGCACTGGCTGGTTTTAGGTGAGATGTGTTATGAGGTCATGTTGACCGTGGGTAAGAAATAAATGTTATCTTCAGATATGTTGATCTTTAAGAGCACTGGCCAAATGCAACAATAATATACAGCTTAAAGGAGATACACTCATTTAATGTAAAGAAAGTAGTGAGGATGATTGAGACTCCATAATTAATCCAGGATTATTTTAAAAGAATAAATAATGCTGAAGTATATTAAAGTATAATCCTTAAGGCTATGACTACCCTGATAAGAAGTTTAAACTGCATTTGAAGATAATGGAAAGAATCAAAGACTTTATATAAGAAAGAGCATTTTAGCAAGAAAACCTTGAAGGTAATGTAGAAATAGAAAATGTTAACAAAAGAGAAGTACATAGAAGGAAAGAAGGCAGGATATGAATATAGGTTGTGATTGATCAACATTGTCTACTCAGAGAAATCAGTAATATTGGGGAAAGCCAAAGTTCTGTCTCATTACTACCATGTGAACTACAGGTTGCATAAAACTAAATCTGGAAACATTGCTTATTTGCAAATATAAACAGAAATACTTCAATGTGTCCATTCTGCAGGTCTGCTTTGAAGAGCAATTTAGATGTGTGTGTGCATATATCCAAAGAGATTCTGAATATACTGAAGTGGGATATGATTAAAGGGCATTTATTATTATTTACAACTTAAAAAATTTTATTGTTTCTTTCCAACAACATTTTTATTTACTTTCCAATAAAATTAATTCCCCATGGCAATGTTACCTAAGGTGGCCAAAACTAGTAGCAGCCTCAATAAATCCCACCAGTATGTACAACTATCATGTACCAATAAAAAAATGTAGAAAAAACATAAATGCTCTTCAAAAATATATACATGCTCAGATCAGACCACAAAAAAATCATAATTGTAACAACCTGACCATCAGTTATATTCCTATACTGAAAACCTAGAACCAAGAAACTTGTAGTATAAGTTCAAGTTGAAAGCAAAATTTTTCTAGAACATTTATTTGCTACCTTTCATCACTGCAGTGGTACAAATATGTGCACATATCTTCAGAACTCACCTCTTGGTAAACCCCAAACATGCCCTGTTACACCCAGGCTTTCTTCTGTTTCTGGGAATCCTTAAGCCCATCAAATATGGCTTGTTTTACAACCACTTGAAGAACCTTAAGTCAACAACTATTCAAGGGATAATACTACTACTCTGTTGCATTCCTTCTGTTCCTAGGTTTGGCTGTCATCTCTTCATTCTTTCCATTTTTTCCCTGCATTTTCTTGCAGACATTACTTCTAGGATGAAAACCTTCCATTTCATAATTTCTTTTCTGTTATATCAACAGCATTCTAAAATATTTTGTTAGAGAAAAAATATGAAAATAACAAAAAAAAATTTCCTTCGTGTTGGCTTGAATATTAGTACAATATTTGATCACTGTAGGTTAGCGTTCAGAAAACCTTTGCTGGTATTTAAATCACAGATATGGCTGCAAGATCGTAGCTGGTTTGAGAATTCTGCAGAGTATGATTTTCTTTTGGAATAGCTCCATTAAGGGGTGGTGCACTGATACTCCAGGTGCTGTGCCTGCTGGAGGCTAATGGAACAGAATGCTCCTCTCCAGAGACTGCTCCAAGAGTGGTCCACCTCACAAACACTCTCAAAGTGACATATGGTCAATGTCTGAATAACAGAAGTTACAAAAAGGTAGTCATCTTGACCCAAACAGACAACTTTGCAGGGGCTGCCTATGCCATAGACTCCCCCATGTATCTACTCAAATTTCCATTTTAACTTTATGTGGTCTTCCCTTCCTATCTTCCTTTATTCCTTAGAGACTTTTCTGGAAGAGCACATCCACCAGAAACCTCATATAGCAATCGATACATCATCTTAGGGTGGGCTTCTAAAGAATGTTATTCACAGGATACCTAAAAGATTTCTTTTTAGCATATAAAGATGGATCACATTAAGAGTATATATGGGAATGCTTATTTCATTGACAACTATTGAAAGTTATATTTTGTTGAAGTTCAATAACTATTTATGCATCGGCCACTATGTAAAATATCCATTGCTTAGAAGCAAAATCTCTATAAATAATGCTGATTATTATTAGTCAGTTACTAGAAACACATCTCACCATTTTCCTGGAAGATGAATAATAAACATTATTTCCATATTTAATGTATACACACTAGGCAAGAACAAGCACAAATTTATAAGTCATGGACCCCCTAAAATACCTCACTCAGCCTTATCATAATATGGTAATCATAAAAGAATCAGTGATGTGTGGTCTTGTAATTATGTGTTATTCTAATTTCAAATTAAGTTTAAACATTTTACTACAATGATTTTATTTCTGTGCTTCTCAAGTTCAGCAGAATGTTCATAAAAATTTTTTACCAAATCTACATTATTATTTTACCCAATCTTGAATATTTCAGAAGTGTTGATTAAGGCATAGTTTCCAATTACTAGAGCATAAATTTTTAGTGTTTTGAGACTTCAAGTTAAAAAAGAAAATGAAGGTTTATCAATGTCTTCCTCGTTATTTTAGAAATGCTGATGCCACTTATATGTTTTGTTCTTAAATTAATAGCTAATGTAATTTTTGTTTTGAATCTATGGGGAATGTAATTTTCTGAAATTATATATAGTTAAAACTTACCATGTGCCTGCCAAAGTTCTAAGTGCTTTATATATTTGAATGCATTTAATCTTCACAAAAATCTTATTAAAAGGCAATTTAGTGTCACTATGTTATACATTGGAAAACAAAGGCAAAGAGGTATTAAATAACTTGCTCAAGATAATGCAGTTAGAATCCAGGCTGCTGGCTTCAGCGTCTACTTCCTTACCATCTACTTTATAATGTTTTATTTATCATGAAAATTTAGTTATGACACAAAATATATTGAAATAACGTTATTAACATAGCATTTTCTGTAGCCGATTGTAAAAATTAAGAAGAGTAGCTTAATAGCTATATTTATGTCAAAAACATGGAAATTTTGGCTTTGACTCAATAGTCTAATATGTTGGTTACAGCCCTACATTTATACAATGCAAAATCAAACTATCATAAGCTTTAATTATTGTTTCTCACTGAAAATAAGTATAGAGGACGGAGTTGTGGTTCAGCGGTTATGGTGCTTGCCTGGCATGCGTGAGGACATGGGTTCAAACTCCAGCACCACATACACAATGAAATGTCAGATCAACGAAACCCACAAGGAAAACTAAATAAAATTGATTCTCTCTTTCACCCTCTCTCACTGTCCCTCTCTCTTTAAAAAAATAAAATAAAAACAAGATTAGACAAGAAGCCACAAGTCTCAAGCAGTAATGAAAAAAGTTTCCTGAATATCTTTAAGAATTTATTCACAAGTGATTTTTGTTTTAGAGAGAGGGACAGTGAAAGAGAGAGAGAATCAGTTTTATTTAGTTCTTCATGTGACCTTTGTTACTCCAATATTTCGTTGTGTACATGGTGCTGACATTTCAACTGGCGTCCTCATGCATGCCAGGCAAGTGCTGCCACCACTGAGCCACCACTCCAACCCCCACACAAGTGATTTTGAAAATGTTGAGCACATATTTCAGACTGAAATTTTTGTTCAGATTAATAGAGAAAATAGTTTCTGAATATTTACCTGTGAATTACCACAATGTTTATGTTAAATCTATTCTTGTATCTGGTCAATGCAAAGTTAAATCTCTCTCAAACTCTACTAACTATAGTACAAAAATTTATGATGCTGTTTAATGACTATTAAGTTGTAGCCTTAAGACTATTAATTCCTCTTGTAAGAAACTGCATTTGTTAAAATGCATATTGCAGAAATTATGTTCTCATTAAGTTGTAAATCCACTGTCATAGGAAGTCGTTTTTATTCTCTATCCTCAAGAATTTTAACCCTCTGATCTTGCTAGTCCTCTCATGACTGATTGAATCATTTAAAGGGAACTGCAGATCCCCTTAAATAGGAGACATGCCTTAAGTTCTTCCTCCTTATTAAAAAAATTAAATTTTATTTGGTAAGTTTAATGATTGAGTAACTCTAACAGATTCACCTTAGGTTTTAATGCACACTTTTGATTTTTACACCTCAGCAAGATACTGACTTCCTAAGGATGAATTGAAATAAACGACCCAGGAAAGTGGCTGCAACTGTTCTGTACTGAAGAGTTGAAATAAGTGAAATTACTTAACCTAGAGAAAAAGAAACCCAGGATGGAAAATAATGACACTTGCTTAGACCACACTGTTCTACATGAATTCTGTTTTTCATCCTTAATAAAGATGCTATCCTTCCTTTGATGCAATCAAAGATTAACATAAGTCAATTGGCTATGAATATATATGTGCATGCAGATGAATACATATTAATTTATTTATTTCTATAGAATTTTAAGTGACATTATGATTACTACTACCTTTTATGATGATGATAATCTTTTTACAAAAATAAAATCTAATCTAATGAGTAAAGGAATTTGAATTTGAATTAGAAAGTCTCATTCAGGGTCCACCTTCCACATGCTACTGTCTCTCGTGACAGCAAAATTGTAAATAGCTGAAGGTCTGACACATCTAAAGAGTAGTCAATTTTAATCAGAAGACAAGTCATGCCACTTCATCTCAGCTTTAGGACTAGAAAGAACCCAAAGGAAGATTAATAGTGACCAGCCTCTTTCTGACTGAGAAAACAGGATCAATAGGATCAATACTTTGAAACAGTTTCTCAACCTTAGCACTGCTTACATTTAGGACCACATAAGTATTGGTTTTTGAGGGGTCTTTATGCATTCTAGGATATTTAGTAGGTTTTCTGACCTCTAACCCCTAGTTGTAATTAATAAAAACAATTCATTCCAAACATTATCTAATGTCCCCGGCAATCAAAATCACTCCCCGTTGAGAACTACTGCTTTCAGGACAACAATAGAGAAAAATCTCCTTTTGATATAAGAGAAAATTCAACAGCATTCAAAGTTGGAGGTAAAGAGCAAAGCACTATAGAAAATAAAACTGCATCACAAACGGAGAAGCTACATACAGTCAGGGACCCTATAAAAAGTAAAAGCCAGTACCAAGTGTAATTGGTACACATTCAACACCAAAATAAAAGGAAAAGAAAGAAGAGGGGGTACTGTCTCCAATTCTAAGGTCTTAGTCCCCTCTTCTACTCACCCCATCTCAGAATGAAAAGGACTCAAACTATTTCTTATATGTGGAATAGGAGCAAAGTTTTCAAGGACTCTAAGAGCATTTTAGAGTGAAATGGAATTTATTCTACCATACACCTCATTCTCCTCCAAGGATGGGAGGTGCTCAAAGCATCACGCTCTATGTTGCAGCCTTAACAGGGGTCACCAGTAGATGGCCCCATTTCTTCGACGTGCAGATGGCTGCCTCAGATCCTCCTTCAACACTGCAGAACCTGTCGCTAATCAGAGTTGACATGTGAAGTAAAATCAATTTTTCATACCTGTTACAGATGCTGAGTTTCTTTTGATGCATTCTAAAACGAACACAGCTATTTTGGCAATCACATAAATCTATTAACTCATGCTGAGCTTCTCTTTTTACTAGCTTCTTCAGCATTCTTTCATCCATGTTGCTATGAAGTAATACTGGAAAGTTCAAGATCTTGTGGAATTTTAACTTACCTAATAAGCTCTTGGTTTTCGTTTGTATTTAAACTCATGGAGATACATGAATCCGGCTCCCAAAAAACAGTTTTTCAATTACATTGCCAGTGTCAAGTCACCTGAAAGTTTGATAAGAATCATTTTTATCTCTTCATCAAATAAATTAACACAAATCTTCAATAGATTCTTGTTGCTTGAAAAGCCTCAGAATTTTATAGCAATCCACCTTTTGATACTATTGTCTCCATATTTAATAAACAATAAATATCTGCTAGCCAGCACTTTTAACTGTCTTGGCTCCTGACCTAAAGATGCACATTGTCTTCTATAAACATACTTTTCTAAATAAAAGAGGGAGACAATCCATGTACTTACCAAAAAAGGATAGTACAAATGATGAAAGTTGTAAGTCCAGTGAAATACGGCAGCTGACAAACTTGTCGGTGTTGGGAAGAATACAGGAACTGATTTGGACCATGGAAAACTATAAGGGGCAAGCCTGCTCTAAGAGCTATGTCCGTTACTTAGCTACGAAGTTTCTCATGGGGGCACATTGATCTGGTCTCTTGAGAGAATCTTGGAAGTCAAAGTTTATGCGAATTCTCCTTAGTGAATTTCAATACATATCCTTCAGATCAAAGTAAATGTGCATGGCTGCATAAAGCCTGACGGAAACCAGTAGACAACCACCGTTCTAAACAAAAACATGTCTTTTCCAGTTAATCTTGGTGCCAGCTGTTAAGCAAATAAAATTTTCACAAACACCCACATTATCCACATTTTAAATGCCAAGAGGAAGCAGTTCATAGAGATGTAGCTAGTAATTTGTGAATTTCAAAGCTAATACAAGAACAAGCCAGTATGAAACAGCCATAGAATTTCCAAGTTTGCTTTATTCATTTCAGTTTGATTTAGATGAACAGGTCTTTATTTTTCTTTGAAGGGGCAAAATGATTATTTTCATTATTATCACAAAGATGCACTAACATTGAGGTGAAGCAATGACAAAAAATGACACCTACTGTTTGACCTTTATGTTGGCATTTTTCTCATGTTAAAAGTTATTGCTGTGTCCCCATTATCAGTCCCTACTGGGACTGGTGGTTCAAAAGAGAACAGCTGTCAACTGCAATGTCATGACACAATAACCTAAGATGAAATTACTCCCTTTACTATCAGACAGAAGTAGAACTTCAAATGTGCAATGAAAACTAAAAGGTACCCTTGTACCTTTTAAAAGATACTGTCTTCACTCTGTTGACCTGTGCTTGCCCATATTTCTGTAACCCTAGCTCTCACTGAATCTTTTCTTCTATTTTGTCATCATGTTCCAGGGCATGAAAGGAATTACCATTTGCTCCATGATTGTTCTATGAACACTAATTTGATCTTCCTAGAAGAAAGCACTGTGTGATTTTAGTAAATGGGCATACTACGTAGCTGGAGGGAACATTCTCTACAACTCCCGTGTAACTTATAACAGTCTCTCATCACTGTCCACCCTATAGCCAATACTCAAAGACACTAAATAGCTCTCTACGTTTTTTTAACCACACTAAAGATAAACTTTGTACAACCAGCATTTCTTATTCCCTGAGAGTAAAATAAAACAAATTTCACAAATGTATCTTAGTCTGCACAAGATAAAACAAGCTTCATATCCTCTAATTCCTTTAAGACCCACTATTTTTATCTCTCTTCCTCTCTGAAATACCTTTTGAATTTTTAAGTACCTTGATTATTTTTGTAGCTAATAATAATCATAACCATGATAACGACAAAAGTCTTAGGCAGTAAATGACAGATAAAATTAACTACTGAATTTCTGGAAAGGCAGAACATTGTTTCTAGCTAAGAATTAAGAAAAAATATGCAAAGTGCCAAGACGAAAAGGCAAGCCAAAAGGAGATCCAGCAAGAATAAATCGCATCAAAGACGCTTTTACATTTGTTAACATCTTAACAGATTTACCCAGAGATTTTTGTGTATGTCATCATATCAAGCATATTTCAGGAAAACATTTAATTTTTCTATGAGGTGAGTAAAAGAGAAATAGATATAAAATGGATATAAAGAGGCTGGAGCGGTGCCTCGGCAGTTGCAGTGCTTGCCTGACATGCGCAAGTACACAGGTTCAAACCCCAGCAATGCACGTACACAACTAAGTGTCAGAGCAACAGAAGCCATGTGAAAAACTCAATAAAAATTGATTCGCTCTGTCTCTCTCTCTCTCACTGTCCTTTCTCTCTTTAAAAAAAAAAAACAAATGGATGTAAAGTACTCAAAACTGAATATATTGGCTCCCAGCACACTCAGCTCCAGAGCTATCAGAGTCCTATTATCTGAATGAATCGGTCATTCTTCCATTGTCATTTGAGTGTCCTAGTTGAACCTATGGAATCCCATCCACTGTCCTTTGAATATGTGTAACCTGACAAGAGAATGAATCCTGATTATCATTGTGCTGTAAAGGGGAATCCCTGCATATACGGTGGTTTTGCAGATTACTGTGGCAGAGCAAAGTCCACGGCTATTTAAGCAGAACTTATTAGTGCCATAGCCCTAATGGTCTGTCAGCATTTGTCTGAGCCTAGTCTCCATCCATCTGTTCAGAATCTGCATCCAACACAATACTGGCTATCCTGAAACTCTCACAGAGATGATTAGAGGGAACTGGTCAGTATTTCAATAACCCTCACCTCTTCATATATTGGTTAGGAAGCTGTCATTAAAAATAGTTGTTCTTCTTCCATAGCCATAGAAAAAGCCCCACTCATGTGATTAAGACCCTTCTCTACTATTGAGTTCCCCAGACATAGACAAATTTCCTGGAGCTTTATCTATTGCTGGCTGCCAAATGCTTCTCCTGCCATGCTCCTGCCAAAAGAGCCACCTGTCTGCCTGGCTGTCCCTGAACTTCCATGGTGACAATTGATCTGTCTGCACTTCTCATCAAGACGCTTCAGTTGTTCTGATTCTCAAGCTATTTCATCTCACTATCAGTAGCAGAGTCTTGATGCTAACATTTAAGGAAAGTCTGACATTAAATGTCTAATATAGGGCTAAAAAGGTATTAGACATCCTGTCTTCCAGACAGGCCTAAATTTATTGTCAGGTTGGCTCAGCAACAACCCACAGCACTGAGTCTGCTCTCAATCTATAATTGATTTTTAAATGTATACACCTTGTTTGTAATCCTGTTATAAATCAATGAGACTTTCTTTTAAGGAAGCATGAGCAGCAGCACTTTGAGAAATGCTTGCTCTATTTTTTAATATAAAAAAATTTGCCCCTTAGGGTGGGTGTTGTGGGGTTTTTTGGTCTGTATAAGTGAGCCTACAAAATAAATAATTCATGTATGTATTCCATGAATACAATTAAGAAATTCCAGAAGGTTTTGGAAATATACACATCACTTCCTGAAAACGTCAATACAGGGGCAGATAACCAAAAAAATATCCTATCTTGTCCTATACTGCCACCAGGTGGAACATGTGAATTACGCAGTCTGATCACAAAAATTTGCTTTGAAACTCAAGAGCACCCTAAGGTCCATGTGCCTTGGACAAGCCTGGTTTACACTTCTCCTCACCGCATATTCAATACAAGAGGACCACATTTCACTTTAAAAATATCTTGGTTTAGGTGATAATGCATACCTTATATAAATAGATCCTCTGTCCAGCGTTGCCTGCTCTGCCCATCTCATGTCCTTAGTTCATTAGATTCCAGCTACGCTAGTCTGCATATTCCAAGAACAGGCCTATCTGCTGCCCTGCGGTTGCTCTACTTGAAAATCTTTATTTCCTCTCACCGTTTGAAAACGGGGGTAAACTGCAACAGGTGAAACCCATAGTGGTTTATCTATGCTTTGGCATTACCCCTGGATAACCAAGTTTATATATCTTGATTGCTACTCTTTTGATAATGTTTCCCCCTCATCTGTATCCTGTTTCACTATATACTTCTAATAAATTTGAAAAAAAAAAAAGAAAGAAAACAGGCCGTGCTTAATGATTGCTCGGGTCTCAGCTCAAATGTGAGTCTTCCTCCTCCACGGTCCAACTCTGCTGCTACTGTCTGCTTTGAATTGAGCAATCCTAATCTTATTAGGCCCTTCATCCCTTTGCATGGCTGTCACTTCAAGAAATTCCAGATTCCATTTCTTACACTGTAATCCTCCTAAGGCATTGAGGGCCACCATGAATCCAGGTGGGACAGAAATGACCCTGCTTATCCTTATGGCCCTCGCTAGATGCACAGCATTCTCTTTTATTTCAGAAACACTGTTTAGAAGTTAAGTCATACATTCACCTTGCCTGTTCTATATCCTTCCCTGATCCCTGCTTAATTTCTAAGCGTTCCAATTGTACCCTCTGAGATGAATAGCTCATCAGCGCAAAATTCCTTTATATTTACTCTCAAAGTCTTCTCTTTTTGTTACCTTTATTTTCCTGCTGAAAGGGAAATCTGGTTCCCCACATCTGTCTAAGGCAAAATCCACATCTTTCTTAGTTCTCATTCCTGATTTCAGACATGTTTTCACCCTCTTCCCTATTAATACCAGGACGTTAAATCACATGTCATCAGATGATAACTCAACTCACTTTTGTAGTTAACACTTTGTCAAATGTTTCAACAATTAAAAATCCTAGCTACCACTTTGGTCTGAGCTGTTCTGCGGTTCCTAGAAATATTGTGATACTTGACAGCTGGAAAAGTTTAGTAAGAATGTTACATGTTACTTCAGAAAATATCATATCAGCTATTTTCTATTATTTAGATTATTTAAACTTCCTCTGAAAGTGTCTCTGTACTTCTTCCTTTTTTTTACATAGAGCTTATCCTCAGTGCAGAAGCTGGGTCAATCATTGTAAGCATAATTCAGATCACTCTCTCTTAAAAAAAACCATGCAACAATCCCATTTCAATTACAAAAAAAAACCTTGAGTCTTGAAATGGTTTAGAAAGTGCTTTGTCTTCCACCATCTCCGAATCACTTCCCTCCAGCCACAAAGGCCTCCTAATGGTCACTTGAGCAGGCCTTGCATGATCACAGATGACTTCCCAAGTGACTCTTCTCTCATTCTGGACACCATTTCCCGACCATCTGTACTGACAACTTCCTCCTGATTTTGAAGAACTGATTCAAATCTACCTTTTTAATATGCTGTCTTTGATCTCCTATTAAAAATTGCAATCACCCCTGCATCTTCCACTGACCATTAAGTTTTCCTTTACCACAGTGCTTTTTAAAATCATTTGTAATCTGTTTCTTCACCTTGGTTGAATGAAAACCCATGAAGACTGCAATTTTTTAGCTAACCTGCCACCAATACGTCCCAAGCACATAGAACCTAGCACAGGACACAATAGCTAAGAACGAGTTTATTATATTAAGATAATATTATATTTTGCAGTTATCTATCCCAGTGGAAAGATGAATGCCATCAGAATTTGTAGAATTGTTAGATCTTGCATCTACTGAACATCACAGTCAATCCTGCCAGAGACAAAAATATAATAGCACAGGTATCAAATTCCAAGGTTCTAAAATGCACTTTATTTAGCTGGGAATGTGTTTTTCAACTTTGCATTTGAATGCTTTAAATAATGCAGTACATATTTGCATAGTTTTAAGTTTAACAGTACCACAACAACTTACCTTCTACCCACTCCTTGACATTGCTGAGTTTTTTCCTAACAAATCAGTCAGAACATTTTCTTAAAGCACAGCCAGATGTTCATCTTTAATGAACTCTTAAAAGAGCAAATAGAGGTCCCATATATGAACTCCTAGAACGAAAAAATATAAGAAAGCGTCATCAAAATCTCAGTTGTGGCTTCTGTGTCAGCAAACTCCTGAGCATAGAGTTGATATCTAATTCACCTCTTAGGACTTTAAAGTCCATAGAATAGAAGCTGACATGTACCAAGACAGGTAGGGGCGACAAAAGGACCATAGTGTCTTATTTACCCTCACTCGTGGGAGTTACTGTACTTGTTGAATGAGAGAAAAATTGTTAAGTGAGTATATTTACAAGCTCCAATCTCTGAATTGAACTAAATGTCTTTTTTTTTCATTTTTTTAAAGAGAGAATCGATTTTATTTTTTCATCTGTTTTTTGTTTTTCCAACACTTAGTTGTGTACATGGTGCTGGGATTTGAACCTGGGTCCTTGCACATGCCATGCAAGTGCTCTACCACTGAGCCACAGCTCCAGCCCTAAATGCCCTTTTAAACTATGCCCTCACTTTGCTGTTCTATCAGTCTCCATCAGTTTCTGGAAATACTTGGACAATTTTTTTGGAACAGTTCAGTGAGACTGTTATGCTTACTTGAGAGGAATGTCTTATAAGCTATTGTTTCTTATTAACACCAGACTAAGGATTAGTTATCCTATTAGTTTACGTATTATAGTTAATGGTAGATAGACATGTTCTAATAAAACAAGACATGGAAACACATGACTACGGAAGGAACTATGAAGATGCAGGCTAAGGGATGCAGTTCTATGAGAGGAGTTTGCAGTGGGAAAGAACAGTTGAGTTGAGCGGGCACCAGTGTGGAATGACATAGTGGGCAGAGTCAAGGATAAGAGTAGAAAAAACAGCACTTATCAAAAGCATTTACCAATTATTTCCTTTACATATTCTGAAATATGTTTATTTAAATTTAATTGAAAACTTTGATTTTCTTTAGAATCATTTCTTCTCAAGAGCCAGAGGGATATAGCATGCTATTCTTTAAGCCATAGCATCTACTGCATAAAGATATTCAATATTTGTTATAAATGTGGCTAAGTAAATCATTCAAATGTATGATTCAGTTGTACAATTGTATGAGAAAATCACTATAACAGTGCATTGAATTAGATTGTGGTTAGGCTTAATTGAAATGTGTTATGTAAAATATTAAGCATGGTGCGGGCACACAGCAGGGTCTCAACACCTAGCAGTCACGATAGTAACTATAATCTTTTTTATTTTTAAGTATCTTCTTATGTAGAATTTTCCATTGGGTTTCTGAAAGAAGCCACAGAATTCTGCCCTGATTGCTCATGACTTCATGTTTTGATTTTGCATTGGCCAATAAGGAAGTACAGTGTGATCACATGATAAAACTAGTGATGCTAACTGAAAGGATAAAGAATGGGTGATGAAGGGGGAGATGACTGGATTTTCTTCTTCAGGGTGTTTGGCTTTTGCTTTACTGTTTTGTTTTTAAATAGGATTCAGAGGAAATTAAACTGCAATCATATTGATAAGCAAAAATGACTAAGAAATATAAGGGCCAGCAAGGTGTCATGGTGCACACATATAATCTGAGTGACTTGGAAGGCTGAGGCAGGAGGAGCCCAAGTTCTAGCCCAGCCTCAGCAACTTAATGAGACCCCTGTCACAAACGTAAAAAAAAAAAAAAAAATGGGGGAAGGGTGTTGGGAGTGTAGCTCAGTGTTGAAGCATCACAGAATTTTATTCCCAGTAATAAAGAAAATAAACAAACAAAATAAGGGACAGCTTGATTCCATGGTTTTAGCTATCTGATTTTTCTAAGAATATAGCAAATATTACTTATTTTAGGAGAGGCAAGGGAGACCTTCTTCCTTTAAAATAATTTATACAGAGAGTTCCTTAAGTTCTTTAATGCTCCGTAACTTAGGTATGCCAAATAAATCTACTTTTGAAACATGCTAAATAAATATCTTAAATAATATCATTTTCTATTAATTCCTTTATTTTGAAACAAATTTTCACATTGCTTTTTTTATCAAATAAATATACACATTTGGAAGACTAGATTCTATCTTATAGAAAATTATACAAAACTATATTCAAGATACTTAACAATTTTATTTTTGCCAAAGAAATTTTTATCAAACTGTTTATCTTCTATTTTATAAAGAAAAATCTCAAGTATATAGTAATAGGTGAGAACTAATGGTCATTTCACTGCTTTATGACAAATTACCAAGTTGGTATCATAGACTAAAAATAATTTTACTCTTTAGAGATCATTTTTATAATCAAAATATAGAATTTTTGAAAGTCTTGCTTTATTAAATATATACTCTGTTCTGATTTTCTCACACCAAAAGTAGACTGAGGTAAAAGAAGAACTGCTGTTACAGAGCTGGGGCCTTCCGAGAAACTGAGGCAGTGAAAAGACCCTCTTCAAACCCCAATTCTTGCAATCAATTCATAAAGATTTCAGACATGTTGCTCAGAGTAACAGGAATGAGTCTATTGAAGGGATAGGAAAAAGGAAAGGGTGCACTCTAAAGGGAGAGAGTAGGTCCTCTCACAGAGAAGGACAGTGTGCTTCACCCACACACTGGTTTAATTGGGTTCTCAGAGAAGTTTGCAGAGAGTTCCACCCAGGTCCTCCTTTTGATGTTTGATTGACAGCAAGATGACATCAGATTTTCAAGTACCCACTGCCATGGCACCCCTAGGTTACCTTGACTCATGCTGACTGGCTCTAATTGGATTCTTGACTATACATTCTTATAGATTATATGGTTAGAAGGAATTATAATTATCTCCTTGAGTTTCAGGATCTGGTCACAAAAGTCTCTCACTTTAGGGTAACTTGGGTTCTACTTATGGATATTAATTTGGGCCCACATCCTTCAGATAAGAGGTAATTTACTGAAGAGACATAACCTGTCCATTTAGGCCAGGCAGGGCTGCAGATAAACTGCTACTTGGAAAAGAAAGCATGTGGGGGTCAGCACAGTGGGCACATTTTTAGAATTATTCTCTTAACGGTGTGTTCCCACCATTAGCATCTGTCTCCTCCCTAACACTGTTAAGATCTGTCCCAACATTTCATTATGATGATGAATTAAATTGCTCAACAATGATCATAAAAATCATTATAATTTCAGTTTCCTGAAGACTATAATAAATTCATACTTTCTTAAGGGGCGTAAACCTTACATAAGGGAGATTATATCTGTATAGTATTTGATTGAAGCAAATCTAAAAGTGAAGAAAGAGACACAAATTATAAATAATTTTAAAAGACTTTCTTGGTTTTATTGGTTCCTTTCAGGATTTGATCCATATGTGATTATATTTCAGCCTACCTATTCGTGTTTCTGTTGTTTGTGTATTAAGTAAAGGCACCCATGCTCCGTGTTCTAAAGAGTTAAGAGTAAGACCAAGAAAGATGGGGGAGATGAGAGAAAGCTGAGTGTGAACTGAAGGGTAGGAGTGATACTAGTAGGTCTCCTCTCAGGTCCTGCTCTTCTGTTCCTTTGCCCACAGTCACTGGAAAGCACTCATGCACTCCTTTTTGATTCATCTCGAAATCTTACTTGGCAGGACTACTTCTGCTTAGGAAAGCCCTTTCAATTTCCAGTATTAAAAAAATATATCATTTATGTGCGTGAAGGACTACGGAGAGACATTCGAATAAAATGTGTAATGAAGATCTTAAAGTTCTTTACATAGTTGTGAATGTTCCAGAGCATACAAGGAGGGAGCTATTCACGGATACTTTTTCAGGCCCTAATAAGGTTTTGGAGATAGGAAGAGACAAGAGATAAAAAGACAAGAGATAAAAATTAGCAAGTTCTTGAAAGCAGGGTTACCAATGAGAAGAGCTACACTATAGGAATTATAAAATGGATAGAAAGGAAAAAATTGCAGAGACCTGGAAAGTGGAATAGCAAGCGATTCTTGGTGAATTAGGTCTAGGTAGTGACAGAAAAGGGGGCACACAAACCAACACCAACAGTAGAGATCTAGGGACACATGACTCCATATCTAGAAGAAAGCAGGCAGGAGGAGGAGAATGGTCCCTGAGATTTCAGACACAATGATGTACAGCCAGGGATGGCTTTCCAACAAGCAGCTGGGAACACCAGCCTGCACTCGTGGTATGAGATTTGGTCATGGGTCCTGGGGCCTGGGCAATCAGTGCTGGTGTGGGCAACACCGTAGGCACTTGAACCTGGGCTTCGGCTCAAGAGAGGACAAAGGGAAAAAAGCGATCTCATGCTATGCAGAAAGGCAACATCTTTCCTCAATAAAAACATTGCCAAAATGTAAATAGATCTATTTTGAAAAAAATAGCATTATTTTACATGAAATTTCATTTACACTTTAAACATATCATACTAGAAAATAGTTCTGTTTTAGATCTTAATTATAAAAAATTAGCTAATATTTTCATATTATTTAGTTCCATATATCAGTATAATAAATTTAGTTAGAATAAAGTATTTCATGTCAGGAATCCTTTTCTTAAATAAAATTTGACCTAAAAGTTTGAATATTTTTAATGTGGTCAAAACTTAACATTTTTCTCAGTAATTTCTTTCATCACTTTACACTTAAAAAGGTTTATACCAATTTTAGATGAGACATATTATCCAATGATTTCTTAATTTTTTCATGAGTTATTTTTTCTTTTATATATAGACCCCTATAAATAGGTGAATATTCACCCCAAGTTTCTCCTTTGTACACTCTCTTACCAAAATAATGTAGCAGCATCATTTATCAAATGTTTCTTATATTTTTCAATTATATAATACCACAAATCAACAAATGGGAATATTATTTTTTGTCAATATATCACACAAAAGGCTAACAGTTCCCATCAGTACAGGACTCATGTAACTCAATAAGAATATTGTGAATAGCAGAGAGAAAAATATGAAACTGACATGAACAGATCTCAAAAGAACACAAAGCAACAAAAGTGAATAACTGTGTAGGAGAAAATTCAGTCTTTCCTTTAATCAAGGAATTCACATTTAAGCCACAAGGTACATTTTGAAGACTATAATTAGTGACTTCCTACTGTTGTTGAATGTGAAAACACAAATAAAACAATATTTATTTTTGAGAGACAAAGGGAAAGTGAGAAAGAGAAAGAGGGAATCAATTTTTATTTAGTTTTTCATGTGGCTTTCACTACTCTGACATTACCTTGTGTATGTGGCACTGGGGTTTGAGCCTGCATCCTTGTTCAAGCCAGGCAAGTGCCATAAACACTGAGCCACAGCTCTAGCTCCAAATAAAACATTATTGAAAGGAAAATAATTTGTACACTATTTCTGGTGGAGAACTTACAATATACATAAAAATATTTTGTTTTTATTTTAGCATATATATAATTATATAAATTAGTCATTAGGAACAAGTCAGATATATATACAAATAGCTATGTAAATGTATGCTTATGGTAACATTATTTCAAGTAGTAAAAACTTGAAACTTTTAAAATATTCAGCAGCAGGTAAATTTTTAATTAAACTGGGTTTACATAAACTTTGAAATATTATGCAGTCATCAAAAGTGAGAGTTCTGGGAGGAAAGATGGCGGACTGAAGGATTGACTGCTTTGTGCTTGACTCCTTGAATGGAGGGCAAAATCTCCAGGACTGCTTCACAAATACAAGGTGCGTTTCAGGCATAATCAAAAACGGAGCTCATCATTCATTTCCGGTGACCTTTGGAACAGCTGAGATTTGGGTAGGCATAGTGTGGAAAAGAGGGACTTTTATACATTAACGCTGCTGGGTTAGCAGCAGGCATGGGGTCTGCCCAGTGTCCCTCAGCCACAGGGCAGAGGAGGAGGAGCCAAATCACCAGCCTAGGAAGTTCCCAGGCTGATAGGGAAGCATGAATTCAGGTTCCAGACCTTTCTTCTGACCTCCACTATGCAAGGGGTAAAGCTGTATCTCTCAGCTGCCTGCATAAGAGAGAAACAGGAGATTTTTTTAATCAGAGGGCTCCACAGGAGCCATTTTTGGCTGGTGGGTGTGAGTCAGCAGTTCAGAACAAGCTACTCCTCTATAGTGCCAGGATCCAGCCACCATTCAGCAACTGAACTGGGAAGAGGAGGCATGTGACAGGCCCTGCCCTCAATCAGCAGGGGGTGGGGTTTGGTTTTATGGAACACAGGGAAGCCTCACTAACCTAGTACACCTCCACACTCCACGCAGAATGATCACATAACAACCCAAGAAGGGGCAGGAGCAGGAGACCGCTGTCCTAGTGCAAAAATCCTGGAGGGACCAGGAGTGCATCAGCAGAGGGAGCTCTAAAGCCATCTCAATCCGTTACCTTCACGGAAAACTCTACCCTGACAATTCCAGGATTTGGAAAACACCCAGTGCTAAACCTTCTATTTTCTTCCCTTCTCATCTCTGTTCTGTTCTTTTCTTTTCTTTTTTCACCAGCAAATCGTTCATCCCTTCTATTTTCTCTCTACACATTCAGACAGTACAGCCTCCTCTGTAACTTCTCTTACTTTCCCCTCTCTCCCTGGCTTCTAATTAGTCTGTACCATTCAACCTCCCGTTATTAGTGCTGTGTGACCATTGTTTCCATGAATGTCAAACTCATTAATTATTGTATGCTTTGACTCCTGACACAGGCGATAGTCAAACTCTATGGTTGTCAAAAGCAATGACTGGCACCAACACTTGTTTCAGAGGTGCAATTTAAGCTTGGGTTATATGTGATTCAGAATAACCAAATTAATACTGCTTATTATATGCATTGACTGTTAAAATTGATGAACTCATACTAGCTCAGGGGAAGATGAAAAATCTCAAGGGGTCATTAGTAGAGCACAGGTTAGGGATCAGACTTCTGAACTCAACTTCTCCAACATCGCCTCATCTCAAATTAGGGACACAACAAAATCCCCAATCCTACAACAAAGAAAGACTTTAAAGAGAAACAGAGCTCACCAAGAATTTGCTTCAATTTAACTAGTACAAAGAAATCTGAGCCAAACCCCACCCCACACCCGTGTGCTCCCAGGACTCTGGTCCCACCACATCAGGTGCAACAGTCTTCTCCAAGGACTTCACACCCAAACACCACCCAGCTACAATGGACACCTGACTGGTAGAGTTATTGTGCCATTCCATCACCAAGGAGCCCAGATCCCAGAATAGCACATAGGTTGTTCCAGTATGGCCTGACCCAATCCCCTGGGACCCTACCACCCAGTGGCATACTCCTACCCCTTAGTTTCAACAACACAATCAGCAGTCCACCAACCCTGCCAGGTCTCAAGTCTGAATACTGGAACATATATTCAGAGGTGTAACAAAATATGGCACTAGGCAGAAGTAGCACTCTGGAAAAAAGAGGTCACAAGAGCAGGGAGGTCAGACCCACTCCTTGATGTGAAAGGAAGAATTACCTGGAAACTGGTCTAGCATTCACACAGGCAAAACTCAGCTTCATATTTGAGGGGGAAATAAGAACTTTTCATGATAAGATCAAACTGGCAACATTCATGAAAAAAAAAAAAAAAACAGCCTTACAAAGAATCCTCAAAGACACGCTCCAGATAGAACAATCAATACCCAAAACCCACAAACAGAGGACATGTAATAAAGGTACATCCTATCAATACCCAACCAAGACAACCCAGAACTTACTAATAATATGCAATGATTATGAACCACATACACACTTCTATTATAACACTGGATGTGAATGGTCTAAATACACCACTCAAAAGACACAGATTAGCAGACTGGATCAAAAAATAAAATCCAACAGTATGCTGCTTACAGGAGATCCACTTAACAGTCAATGACATCCATAGACTAAGGGTGAAAGGATAGAAAAAAATATGCCATGTGTATGACCCAAGAAAGCAAGCCAGTGTGGCAATACTTATGTCTGAAAAAGTAGACTTCAAACATAAACTAATCAAAAGAGATAAAGAAGGTCACTACTTAGTAGTAAAGGGCACCCTACAACACAAAGATATAACCATAGTAAAATTATACTCTCCAAATAATAGTGCTCCCAACTATGTGAATAAATTACTTCATGACATATAACCACTTGTGGACCTCAATACAATAATAATGGGTGACTTCAATACCCCTCTGTCACCAATAGACAGATCATCAAAACAGAAAAGTTAATAAAGAAAACTCCAGCATAAACAACTCCATAAATCAAATGGACTTAACAGACATACATAGCATATTCCATCCCAAATCAGTGGAATACACTTTCTTCTCAGCAACATACAGATCCTTGTCCAAAGTAGACCATATTCTGGTTCATAAAGGAAATCTCAGCAAATATTTAAAAGTAGGCATTATTCCATGTATCCTATCAGACCATAATGCCCTGACCCTATCAATCAACAGCAAAAAGCATAAAAGAAAACACATATATTCATGGAGATTGAATAATACCCTATTAAATGAAGAATGGATCTAAGAAGACATGAAAGCAGAAATAAAAAAATTCTTAGAACAGAATGAGAATGAAGACATACCATACCAAAACCTCTGGGACAGCATGAAAGTACTCTTAAGGGGAAAATTTATAGCACTGAATACCCACATTAAAAATCAAGAGAGATCCCAAATAAATAAGTTCATGCTCCACCTCAAATCTCTACAAAAGGAAGAACAATTTAATCCCAAGCCAGCAGAAGATAGGAATTAATCAAAATTAGTGCTGAAATCAATGAAATTGAGAACAAAAATCAATAAAAAGAACTGATGAAACAAAGACCTGGTTCTTCAAAAAAATAATTAAAATTGATAGACCTCCTAGTCAGTCTCACTAAAAGAAGGAGAGAATTGAAGCAAATCAATAAAATCACCAATGAAAAAGGAGCAATCATCATTGACCCCATGGAAATCCAACGAATTCATAAGATCATATTTTGAAAAAATATGCTCCTCTAAATTAGACATTATGGAAAACATGGACAAATTTCTAGATACATACAACATCCCTAAATTGAAACAGGTTGATATTGAATTCCTAAGCAGCCCAATAACAGGCACTGAAATCCATACAGCAATTAAAAGCCTACCAAAGAATAAAAGCCCAGGACCTGAGGATTTCCCTGCTGAGTTTTACCACACTTTGAGGAGGAGCTAACCCCTCTCCTCATAAAGTTATTCCAAGAAATTGAAAAGGGGGAAACTCTCCCAAACATGTTTTATGAAGCAACTATAACTCTGGTAACAAAACCCAACAAGAACACATCAAAAAAAAAGAAAACCACAGACCAATAACACTGATGAACACAGATGCAAAAATCCTTAAGAAAGTTCTAGCAAACTGTATTCAAAAACATATCAAGAATATAATTCATCATCATCAAGTGGGCTTCATTCCAGGTATGCAGGGCTGGTTCAACACACACAAATCATTTAATGTAATTCATCACTTAAACGGAATTAAGGACAATGCATATGATCATCTCAATTGATGCAGAAAAGGCCTTTGATAAAATTCTGCACCCTTTTATTTTCAAAACTCTAGAGAAAACAGAGATCAAAGGAACTTATCTAAACTATGTAAAGGCTATATATGCTAAACCCTCAGCTAGTTTAATACTAAATGGACAAAAGCTGAGAACTTTTCCACTAAACTCAGGAACAAGACAAGGCTGTCCACTCTCATCACTTTTCTTAAACATAGTTCCTGAGACCCAAGCCAGAGCAAAAGGGCAAGAGAAGGAAATCAAAGGGATAAAAATTGGAAGAGAGGAAGTCAAACTCCCCTTTTTGCTGATGATATGATCCTTTATATGGAAGATCAAAAAAACTCCACCAGAAAACTGCTTGAACTTGTAAACAGATTTAGCAAAGTGGCAGATACAAGATCAATACCCATAAATCAATAGCTTTCTTATACACTAATAATAATAGAGCAGAAGAAGAAATCAGGAAATCAGTCCCATTCACAATATCCTCAAGAAGAATAAAATGCCTGGTAATTAATCTAACAAGGGAAGTCAAAGACCTCAACAGTGAAAATTATTGGACACTGAAGAATGAAGTTCAAGATGACCTGAGAAGATGGAAAGATGTTACAAGCTCTTGGTTATGCAGAAGAAATATAATCAAAATGGCCATTCTGCCAAAAACTCTTTATAGGTTCAATGCAATTCCCATCAAGATACCAATATCATTCTTTACAGATACACAAAAAGCAATTCTAAAATTTATTTGGAACAATAAAAAAACCAGAATAGCCAAAACATTACTAAGCAAGAAAGGTGAAACAGGTGGCTTTGCTATACCATATTTAAAACTATACCATAGAGCTCTAGTAACAAAACCAGCATGGTACTGGTATCAAAATAGGAATGAAGACCAAATGAATAGAATAGAAGACCCTGAAACAAATCTTTAAACATCTGATATTTGACAAAGTGTGACAAAATATAACATGGAAGAGAGACAGCCTATTTAACAAATCGTGCTGGACAAACTGGACAGCTACTTGCAGAAAGTTGAAATTAGACCCTTATCGCTCACCTTGCACAAAAATCAAATTAAAATGAATCAAGGAACTAGGAATTAAGCCAGAGCTACCTTGCAACTGCTGGAAGAAAAGTTAGGACCAACACTCTAGCATTTGAGAGTAGGCAAAGACTTTATCAATATATCTTCTAAAGTGAAAGAAGTAAAATCAGTGAGTGGGGTGTCATAAAGCTAAAAAGATTTTGCACAACTAAGGAATTTATCAAAATTATCAAGAGATAATGGGAGAGAATGGGAGAGAATCATGGCCTGTGATTCTTCTGACAAGGGACTAATACCCAGAAATTACAAAGTTCTCAAAAACCTCAACCTCAAAAACAAAAGAACCCAATGAATAAATGGGCCAAAGAGCTAAACAGAAACTTTTCAACAGAGGATTAAACAAGCCAATGAACACATTAAAAAGTGCTCTAAAACACTAGTAATCAGAGAAATGCAAATGAAAACTAAGATTTCACCTCACTTTAGTCAGATTGGCAAAAATGTAGAATATAAATAATAATAGATGCTGGAGGAGGTGCAGAGAGATAGGAACACTAACACACTGTTGGTGGAATTGCAGACTGGTACAGCCCCTCTGGAAAGCAGTGTGGAGAATCCACAAAAAATTAGGGATGAACCCACCATATGATCTAGCTATCCCTCTGCTGAGTATTTTTCCAGGGGATTTAGAATCACATTATGTCAACACAGCAAAATCTATGTTCATAGCAGCTCAATTTACAATAGCTAAATTATGGAACCAACCCATATGCTCTTCTCTGGATAGATGAATCCAAAAACTTTGGAATATTTTTACCATGGAGTTCTACTCAGCAATTAGAAACAATGAAATCTCAGCCTTTGAAGGTAAATGAATGATGATGGCAGAAATCATGTTGCACAAAGTTAGCCTAACCCAGAAAGTCAAGGGTCAAATGTCTTTACTTACCTGTGGAGGCTGGAGCTAAACCCAGGCCTGTGTGAAAGGTGGTCAGTTTCATGTATTAGACCCAGCAAAGGCGGAGTAACCATAACCTAGGGCATTCATAGACATGTATCACAAAGGAGTGGGGAGGGGGCTGGTCATGGGGGAAGAGAGATTACAAGGAGGGATCTAAGAGGTACTTCTGATTTATAAGTTTATACATATCATATTTCTACTTTGGATACATTTTTGATTGTACAACAACTAAATTTCTTAATAAAAATAAAATAAAAAAATGAGTGCTCATAAATCAAACTTTAAACAAGAAAAAAAATTGTGAGAGTTATAAGGAAGATTTACTAATGGCATAAATATTAACGCTGTATTTACAAAAAACTGAATATATATACATAAACCAGATAATGTTCACTTTAAGTACACACATATGCTTAGGACAAAAAAAATTTTTAAAAATACAAAAATATATGCACCAATATATTAGCAGTGTTTATGGTTGGGTGGTGGTTCATTAAGATTTTTGTTTAATATGTTACACTTTTCCATATGTTATCTGTGTTCTGTAATATTTATATTATTTTCATTCTTTTTATGCTAAGAAAAATTAACATTAATTTTAATTGAGAATTGTATTTAAAATGACCAGAGTAACATAGTAGTTAAAGGAAAAAATAGGAATTACTGACTCCAAATACGTCTAAGTTATGCCTCATAAGAACTTCCTTTTGGAAAAAAAGGGAAGCTGAACTGCTAAGCACAGCAGTTATTAATAAAACCTGGAGGTGCCAATAGGTGTTTTGCTGTCAGTTTAACAAAATTGAACACATGTATAGATCTGCATAAAAGCTGCTATTGGACAACAGGATGTGAATTAAGTAACTAGAAGCCTTCTATTTGCACAGGAAAACAGTAACTCACCCAAAAATTAATTGATTTCACTCATTTTATTCCTAAAAGGAAGGATTCAAAAATAAATACTTTTAATTACATCACGTATACATTTTATTATAGAAGTTGGAATTTACAATAAGAAAATAAAACTAAAAAGTAGCTCAAGAAACTTCCCAGATATTTTTTTGCCTAACACATTTTACATGTTCTTTTTTCCATATGAAGTAGCAGTCTTTTTTGCCCCCTTAAATTCCCATCCCCTGCACTTGAGGAACTTGAATTTGTGCTTCTGTCCTTGGTTTAATTATCATTCTCTTCTTTTAGCTTGATTTTACCTTCCAGAGTAAGGATCCTGGCCTCAGGTTTTTATAACAACCACATTTCCTCACAACATTTATGCTAAATGTTAAATTATATATTTGTATGTATGTATGAGTGTGTTCCTGGAACTTGATAACTATTTGTTGAATGGATTAATAAGTCCCATAACCAATAACATTATAATGCTTTCATTTTACTCTCAAAATAGTCATAGGAAATTGCCAGTAAAACATTATTAATTAACTAATTATTAATTAATTAATTAAATAATCATTAATTCTATTTTGTAGATGAGTAAATAAATATTAGCCATAAAAATAAATATGAAGTAAAAGTACTTCACTGCTAATTTGGTGTTAATTTCAGTGTGGTTTAATAATCAATGTTGTCATACTCATTTACTCATTCACTTATTCGGTTAGTCACTTGTTTTATAAAATATTTTTCTTTTATCTATGATAACTACTGCAATGTACATGTAGAATTTTTATACACCAAATACCATTTACAGTCTACTTCTCTGCATTGAAACTGCCATAAATAATGAAGAGCTCAGCACATTTTTTTCCTGACACCCTTTAGATAGGGGCTTCCTTTTTTATTCTTGCTCAAAAGCCTAAATCTCTAGGCCAGTGGGTCTCCTTATCACTATCACCACACAGCCACTGAAGTTATGGATGTATCTAGTGCTAAAAATAGCTCGATTGGATTGTTCAGACCCAGACTTAGCTAGAAATGACAGGCCCTAAGCTCACCTCCAGCTTTTATCCTGTGGACACTGATAACTTTGTACACAGAGCAATGCAAGCCCAAATACGCTCAGAGTCTTCCCTATAATCCCAAACTGGAGGAACTCACTATAAGAAAGACGCTTTAACAAGTTTGTCAGTTAAGTATGCTTAGGATTCTTTTCCTCGACTTTTGGGAGAATGGATGATTTCTCAGTTTCATGGAAATTTATCAATTGCTTTTCTTAGCAACTGACTGTGAAAGTGAAATAAATTGCTTAGTGCTTTTACTGTTGATCCAATTTGTATCAGTAATCAGATTCAAAAACCAATTAACAGTCCTACTGGGATGTGAAGTGCCCTACAGAGAGTCTCTGAACAGGGAATCTGACTGTTTGATGTAATGAAATAGCATTAAGAAAAATATTAATATATTTGATTTGCTTTTTGCTTAGTTCATCATGTGTCATTATTTTTAAAGATATTTATTATAATTATCCCATTCTGGAAAAAGAAATAAAACTTGAAACTAATTTTTCATTCATCAAACTAGCAAAAATTAAAAGTTTCATACCAAATGTTACAAAGATTATAGAAAATGAGCATTGTTGTAGGCCTTGTTACATAAATGTCAGTGTACCCAATGAGCTTCCATTTTACCTCTCTATGTATGTTCTTGAAAAGCCCTAGGGTCGGAACTTAAGGATCCAGGTACAAGGATGCTTATTGAGCCTTTATCTGTAATACTAAAGAGTTGGAAATAATATGAAAGACTATTAGTAGAAGAATAGACATTGCATTATGTATTATAGCAGAGCAATTAAAAAATAAGATAGATCTCTATGATCTAGTATCAAGAGATCTTTAAGACATGTTACTGGGGATGTGGGAAGCCAATTGCAGAATGTATGTTTTTATATTAAAATAACATAATAATATCTATTTTCTATATCTATTCATGTGATTAAAATATAAGAAAAAAAGACACTAGAATGATACACTAAGTATTTCTTTAGTTACTTTTGATGAAGGATGAAGGGAATCAAGATTGTGGTAATGATAAAAGGATTGATATGTAATAATTAGGTAAGCCAATGCAATTAATATGCTACTTACATGATTAAAATTACTATAAGAGAATCATGCTATAAGAGAATCATTTGCTTTAAGAGAATAAATGAATAAAAAATGCCTCAAGAGAAAAATTTTGAGTCAATTATCAACAACTAATTACAGCAATAACCCATGTCTTATTTTTGTAAAATTTGTTTTCTGAAGCAATATAAAGCAATTGATCAAATAATATAGAACTGTTTCTCCAAATGGATCCAGAAAGAAAATAAGTCAAGTCATTATTTTCTATAGCACCTATGCTGGGGTTTTGGACCAGTCAGGGTCAGCTGATTCTACTGGGCAGGGCAGGGAGGAGGATGGGAAGGAGAGAGAGGCACACAGAAACAAGTCAGCAGGCAACAGTAGGACATAATCCTAGCCATAAACACCCTGATGGAAAACACCCAACAGATCACACCTATCAGAATGGTAAATGAGAAAATCAGGTGAAAAGCCAACTTCAAATTTCCCCTCTCTCCTTCTTTTCCTTAAGCACTCATTACACCGGAGAAATGAGCCTCATTTTCAATTTTCAACATTGCCAATGATAATAAGTTTGAAGAATTCGAGAGGGCAATTTGCTAGAAAGTGGGTTTTATACTACTTCCTTTTGTTAATGCAGAGAAGGGGTAATTATTAAAGGACATGGTAAACATTAAAACTTAGGGATTTCTAAATTCTCTGTTGGACAGTTGCACTTTTAGATCAAAATCACCTTTTCATAAAAAGCTCTTTTCAGCTTTGGTGGTAGCATGATGTAATGGATATATTTGGGAGATTGACAATATAAGACGAAAATATTGTGTAATGTTTACTAGGAGGCTTAACATGGTCTGCTCACTAAAATAATTTAAACTACTTTTAAACTCTATTTTTAAAAAGAGATTGAGGATCATTAATCCCCAACATGATGATCTCACAGGGTCTTTGAAGGATCAACACACAAAAGCATTTGAAAATTGTAAATCATTTTAGAAGTTAACAGTAGATTAAGTACAGCTGTGTTTTAGAAATATACAAGCTGCAAAAGGAGAGACTAATTAAAAATAGAAAGAAGATGGACTGGAGCAGGAGCTTGCCTAGCCATACTCTTGCCCAGCATGAGAGAGTACATGAGTTTAAACCCTAGGACCCACTTACATAACTGTGAGAGCAATGAAAGCCATGTGAAAAAGTCCAGTAAAAATTGATTCTCTCCGTCTGTCTCTCTCACTGTCCTTCTCTCTTTAAAAAAATATAGAAAGGAGAAACTCTGAGCACCTTCTATTATTTTTTTTCTCCGAGAGGATTAAGTAAAGGGGAAGATGGTCAATACTGGTAAAAATACATTTTTAATTCATAAAATAAAAATACCAAGAACTCAAACACATTTATTCTACTTAAACATTTATTGTGTAGTTATAATAGATTTTCTTTTCTTCTCTCCTTTTCATCAAAGAAATCAACCATATTAAGTGGATCAGACAGTAGGAAAACCAAGTTAATGAATAAGAAGGTAAAGAGGATGGATGGAGACACCAGACAAAGCAATAATATGCTGAGAATTACGATGTACACTCAAGGTTGTTGGAGAAGGAAAGTAAAGAAATATATCAGGAGAAATGAAACTTTAGGTGAATTTCTAGAAAATTAACTTTAGATGAAATTTTCAAAAAGATTTTCAGTTCCAGAAGATACATAGTTTTAATTTTGAAGCTTAGCAAAACTGAAAAAAAGATTCAGACACACAGCAGAGCCCTGTTTGAGAGTGAGTCCAGAGAGGAAGTAGTCTTCTAGCCAGACAAAGCAGTAATGGGGAGGATGAAGGGTTTTTTTTTATTTTATTTTTTTTACTTTTGAACAACCATACAAGTTTTTAACAAAATAATATAAAATGTGTGGTGTTTAGTTTTCTGAGTTCTTTATATATTCTGGATATTAGCCCTCAGTCCAAGGTGTAGCAGGCAAGATTTTCTCCCATTCTGTAGGTTCTGTCTTGACACTCTTGTCTAAATCTTTAGCTGTGCAAAATCCTTTTAGTTTAATTGCATCCCATTCATTTATTCTTGACTTTAATGCTTGCAACATGGGAGTCTTTTTAAGGAAGGAGGAGCTGACCCCTACGTCATGTAGTTGTTTTGTTTTTTTAATTTTTTAAAAATTTTTGAACAACCATGCAAGTTTTTAACAAAATAATATAAAATGTGTATAGATTCTGGATATTACAATTACCCCCAGGAGTGCCCCCCCAATTACCCTCCCTTATCCCTCCCTTCCCCTTCCCACAATACCTCTAAAAAAGGATTATGTTGTAAAGCATTGCATCTTATCTGGATTAAACACATGATAATAGACCAACTTTCTCACTGTCCAGGGTCTAGTCCCAACCTCCACAGAGGAGTGGAGACAATCAACCATTAGTTGTCTGGGTTAAGCTGATTTTACTCAACATAATTTCTTCCATAGCCATCCATTTACCTTCAAAGACTGCAATATCATTATTTCTAATTGCCGTGTAAAATTCCATGGTATAAATGTACCACAGTTTTTGGATCCATTCATCCAGTGAGGGAAATCTAGGTTGTTTCCATAGCCTAGCAATAGTAAATTGAGCTGCTATGAACATAGATATTCCTGTGTCATGATAATGTGCTGATTCTAAATCCCCTGGAAAGATTCCCAGGAGTGGAATAGCAGGGTCGTATGGTGGGCTTATCCCTAGTTTTCTGAGGATTCTCCACACTGCTTTCCAGAGGGGCTGTACCAGTCTGCAGTTCCACCAACAGTGTGTTATTATACCTATCTCTCCACAGCCCCTCCAGCATCTATTATTGTTTATTTTCTTCATCTTTGCCATTCTGACTGGTGTAAGGTGATATCTTAATGTGGTTCTCATTTGCATTTCTCTGATTACTAGAGATTTAGAGCACTTTCTCATGTATTCATTGGCTTGATCAATGTCTTCTGGTGAGAAGTTTCTATTTAGTTCTTTGGCCCATTTATTAATTGGGCTGTTAGTGTTTTTGTAGTTGAGATTTTTGAGGATTTTGTAGATTCTGGATATGAGACCCTTGTCTGATGAATCATAGCCCATTATTCTCTCCATTTCCGTAGGAAACCTCTTGACTCTTTTGATTGTTTCCTTCACAGTACAAAAGCTTTTTAGCTTTATGGCATCTCATTCACTGATTTTTTACTTTACTTTCTTCACTTTTGGAGACATGTTGAGAAAGTCTTTGCCTACTCCCAAATGCTGAAGTGTTGTACCTAATTTGTCTTCTATCACTTGCAATGTAGCTGGTTTAATAGCTAGCTCCTTGATCTATTTTGATTTGATTCTTATGCAAGGAGAAAGATATGGGTCTAATTTCAACTTTCTGTAAGTGTATGACCAGTTTGTCCAGCACCATTTGTTAAAGTGGCTGTCACTTCTCCATGTAATATTTTGTCCCCCTTTGTCAAAAATCAGATGTTTAAAGATTTGAGGGTTTGTTTCGGGGTCTTCGGTAGTCATCAAAGGGGTTATGTCTGATCTGACCCATTGAAGTGCAAGGAAGAAGCATGTGGAGACCTAGGAAACTCTATTCAAAGATTCAGAAGATTATCAAAAATCAGGAATCAAACTGGAAAAGGTTCACCTCAAACCCACAATTCCCCAAACAAGGAACACATGGACAGAGAGCAGGATGCAAACCTGGAAAAAAATTACCAACAATCTGATTACTGAAAAGAACAATGAAATAAAAGAACATTTAATGAAAGCACTAAGTCAGAAAACTCAAGAGATGAAATAGTCTGTTATCAAAGAAATAGCATAATAAAAAAAGAAGTAATGGAGCTAAACTGTTCAGTCAATCACAAAAAAATAATGGAAGCATTTAGTAAAAGAATAACTTCTATAGAAAACAACCTCAGTTCTGGAAGAAAGACTTTCCAACAATGAAGGTAGACTAAGTAAGGTTGAGCACACAGATGACAAAAAAAGAATAAAGAAAAAAAACTTGCAGAACATGAGCAGAATTTTCAAAATGTCTGAGACAAAATCAGAAGAAACAGATTAAGAGTAATTGGGATGCAAGAAGAAATCAAATGAGAAGCTCAACAAGAAACATCATATTCAAAATGTATAACAGGGAAATCAAGGAAAGACTATTAAAAGCTACAAGGGGCAAACCAATAAGGATCACCTTTAAATTTTCAGCTCAAACTCTAGAAGCAAGAAGATCCTGGGAGGAGATATTTCAATCCCTCAATGACCATAACCTGCAACCAAGAATAATATACTCAGCAAAACTCGACTTCAAGCTCAAAGGGGAAACAGCAGGATAAGATTAAGCTTGAAGAACTTTATTCTCGAAGAAAAACTCCAGACAAAAGAATAAAAAAAAGTACTCAAAACCCTCAAACAGAGGAAATTCAATAAAAGAACATGCTATCAAAGGACAACCAAGACAGCACAGAACTCACTAATAACACATTGGCTATGAACCACAATAAAATTATTCCAGGGATGCAAGGCTGGTTCAACAAATGCAAATCAATAAATATGATTCATCACTAAAATACGATTAAGGACAAAACCATGTGATCATCTCAATAGATACAGAAAAGGCCCCCATAAATCACCCATTTATGCTCAAAACTCTGGAGAAGATAGCAATCAAAGGAACTTATCTTAACTATATAAAGGCCATATATGACAAACACTCACCTCGTATAATTCTAAATGAAGGAAATCTCAAAGCATTTCTATTAAACTGAGAAACAAGAAAAGGCTGTCTGATTTCACCACTTTTATTCAATATAGACCTCGGGACCCTAGCCAGAGCAATCAGTCAGGAGAAGGAAATTAAAGGGATAAGAATTGGAAGAAAGGAAGTCAAAATATGTATTTATGCTGAGATATGATCCTATGTCTGGAAGGTCCAAAAAACTCCAACAGAAAACTGCTTGATCTTATAAACACATTTAGCTACAAGGCAAGTTACAAGATCAGCAACCATAAATCAATAAGTTTCCTATATGCTAACAATAATAGAGCAGAAGAAAAAATCAGGAAATCAGTCCCATTTACAATATCCTGAAAAAATAAAATACTTTGGAAGTAATTTAACAAGGGAAGTAAAAGACCTCTACAATGAAAATTATTGAAAATTTAAGCCAGAAATTGATAAAGACCTGAGAAAATGGAAAGATATTCCATGTTCTGGGTTAGGCAGTATTAATATAATTTAAATGGCCATTCTGCCTAAAGTGCTATATAGATTCAATGCAATCCCCTTCCAATGTCATTCTTTACAGATACAGTAAAACCAATTCTCAAATTCATTTTGAAAAACAAGAAACCCAGAATGGCTAAAACATTACCTAGCAAAAAAGACAAAGCAGAAGCTTTTGCAATACCAGATCTAAAATTATACAATAGAGCTGAAGTAACAAAAACAGCATGGTAATAGTGTCAAAATAGGCATGAAGACCAAAGGAATAGAATAGAAGACTCTGAGACAAACCCATAAATCTTTAAATATCTGATTTTTGACAAAGGTGGTCAAAATATAACATGGAAAAATGACAGCCTATTCAACAAATGGTGCTAGATAAACTGGAGAGCCATTTATAGGAAGTTGAAATTAGATCCTTATCTCTCACTTTGCACAAAAATCAAATGACAATGGATGAAAGAACTAGGAATTAAACAAGGTACCACACAATTTCTAGAAGAAAAATTAGGAGGAGCACACAAGCATATTGGAGTTGGGAACAACTTTCTCAAAAAGCCTTCCAAAGTGAAAGAATTAAAAGCAAGAATTAATAAATGAAATGCCATTAAATTAAAAAGGTTTTCCTCAGCCAAGGAATTTGTCCAAACTGTCAAGAGAAAACCTACAGAGTGGGAGATAAGCATGGCCTATATTTCCTCTGACAGGGACTTATATCCAAAATTTACAAAGAATTCAAAAATCTTAATATCAAAACCACAAACAATCCGATCAATAAATGGATGAAAGAGCCAAACAGAAACTTCTCAAGAAGGTAATTTAAGCAAGTCAATGAATACATGAGAAAGAGTCCCACATCACTAGTTATCAGAGAAATACAAATCAAAACTACATGAAAATTTCACCTCACTACAATCATATTGGCAAAGATGAAAAATATAAACAGTAGCAGATAGATGCTGGAGAAGTTGTGGGGAGATAGGAACACTAGTACACTGTTAGTGGAACTGCAGACTGGTAGAGTAACTCTGAAAATCCTTCTTCTGGGATTTTTCCAGAGGAGTTAGAATCAGCATATTACAGTGACACAGCAAAATCAATATTCATAGCAGCTCAATTTAAAATAGCTATATTATAGAAACAATCCAGAAGCCCATCACTGGATGAATCTATCCAAAACTATGTGTATACACACACACACACACACACAGGAGTTGTACTCAGCTATTAGAAACAATGATATTAAGGCCTTTGAAGGTAAATGGATGACAATGGATAAAATCACACTGAGTAAAATTAGCCAAACCCAGAGACTCAGGGTAAAATATTTTCCCTCATTTTTGGAGGCAAGAACAAAACCCAGGCTTGGGTGAAAGGTAGGCAAACTCTTTTTTTTTAATTCAGAAATTTATTTGTTGAACAATCAAACAAGCTTCTAATGAAATAATATAATATATATATAAATTCTGAAAATTAGATTTATCCCCAAGTTCAGCCCCCCTCCTTCCCAATACAAATCTACAAATGCCTTAGGTTGTATGATATTACACATTATCTGCATTTAAAACATGATACTAGACCTCCTTTCTCAATGGCCAGGGTCTAGCTTCAGCCTCCACAGATGAATGAAGACATTTGACCCTTGGTTCTCTGGGTTATGCTGCTTTCACACATCATAATTTCTTCCATAGCTATCCATTTACCTTCAAAGGCTGCAATATCATTGTTTCTAATTGCTGAGTAAAGCTCTATAGTATATATGTACCACAGTTTTTGGATCCATTCATCCAGTGAGGGACATCTGGGTTGTTTACATAATTTAGCTATTGTAAATTGAGCTGTTATGAACATTGATTTTGCTGTGTCACTGTAGTGTGCTGATTCTAAATCCCCTGGAAAAAT
Source organism: Aplodontia rufa (assembly GCA_004027875.1). NCBI lineage: Eukaryota > Metazoa > Chordata > Mammalia > Rodentia > Aplodontiidae > Aplodontia > Aplodontia rufa. The sequence continues at coordinate 7,332 of PVKS010014588.1, read as the reverse complement.
ACCCAGGAAAGGAATAGTAGGATCATATGGTGGGTTCATCCTAGTTTTTTGAGGATTCTTCACACTGCTTTCCAGAGGGGCTGTACCTTATTCTAGACCACCAAAGGTGTAGCAACACATAATCTAGGGGATCTAGATATATAGGGGAAGGAGTGAGGAGATGGGAGGGGGGAAGGAGTGGGAGGGAAGATAGGAGGAATCTACAGAGACAATCAACAATGCAACATACTCTTTACCTCCCCCTCAAGAAGACAAAAAAAATAACACTTATGCAATCTTTTATTTCTAGAAATTTACAATATAGATAGATGATAGATAAATAGAGACATTTATATCTGTTATGGGGAAATATAGAAGAATCATGGAACTGGGGTGTGACCAATGGTGGGGGTGACTCTGGATTCAGATCAAATGCATATCATATCATTACTTTATACGTTTTATGATTGAACAACTCAACTCCTTAATAAAACAAATCCTTGGGCTTCCAGCAAGTTTTGCTTTTTACATTCATATTCAAATTGAATACATTAAATAATGAGAAATAAATACAAATTTAATCAATATAGTTATAGCATATCTTACTCACAGATAGTGGTCATCTCAAAATATCTACCTTGTAATTGTTAAATACTCAAACTTTCTGGTCCTAGTCATACATATAATTTAGGAATACTGTGCTTTTCATTAGCATGCATGTTAATAAATGGAATTTGATTAGGACAAAAAATGAAAAGGCTGCTTCCATTTTCAAACATTTCAATTTCAGTTTTCAGAGCAAACCCAGTCATTTTTAACCCAGGTTTTTTATTCTAGTCTTTTACTCACTCAAATACAGATGAATTTTGAATTTTAAATTAACATATAAATGACTTTATGTTGATTTATGAGTACTAAGCTGACCTTCAGGTCTCTTCACCATCAGTGAAGACTAATGAAATAAAAAGCATTATAAGTTATGGGGAAAATGTTACCACATTTTGATTGGTTCATTCAATAAGTATTCATATGGCACAGTTCTGGGGAATATAAAACTAATTGCATTCAATGTCCCTGTCACTTTTCTAAAGATATAAAAATCTCAATTAAAAAATTCTAAATATTAACTATATCAGGGTTTTCCAAGAAAAGTCAATAGGCTATAGGTACATGTATATGTGTAGTTAGAGATTTATTTAAGATATAGGTTCACAGGATTGTTTAGAGTTCAACAACTCTAAAATGTGTAGGGGAGGCAGGCTGAACTCATGCAACAGAGACCCTGCCTCCTTCACCTCACGCACTCCTTTTATTTGCCCAGCTGCCCTGAGTCCTCAGACCCCACCCAAGGATGACCTGGAAGAACTGGATGAGGAGCTTTTATTGAGAAGTGTGCAGACATTTTCCCAGATGAAATCACAATAAAAGAATCAATCCTGACAGACCAATCCATCATGGCAACCTGAAGGGAGGCAGCATTTCCTGAGGCTTCCGTGTCTGCTTGGGAAAATCCCAGTTCATCTTCAATTTTCCAAGGTGCATTCAGGGGAATCTATATTTGAACTTATAGTACTAGTTTGTGAAGCTTTTATAAGGAACCGAGTCTTGGGAGTTTCACAAGAAGGAAAAAAGTGGGGGGGTTTCCCCGACACGCCAGGGATGCAGAAGGCTGCCTGTGCTAAATTCCTGCTGGTGCGGAAGCCATTGGCGAGCAGCTGACAGAGTGTGGAGAGGGAGAAAGAATTCTGTCTGCCCCGCCAGGAGTATAGCAGTTCAGCTGTTTGCTTGGTGCTAGTGGAGCAACGATTAGAGTGAGGAGAGATAAAGGGACTTTGTCCGTTCTGCCAGGATCAGTAGCCAGCTCCCTTACATTCTGCATGCTTGCTGCTGAGATCCCATCCCTAACTAATACAATCATCCACTGAACTCACACTCTGGGGGGGGGGCGAGAGCTGTGCTGGGAGATGGCCCACTGGGGTGCCCCGTGGCTGCTCAGTGAGATAGTCCAGCCACCATTGGGAGTCCCAGGACACAATTCCGGACCGGCTGAAGGGGTGGGGCTGCAAGCAGCAGCAGCTGCGGCAGAGGATCTGAGCAGAGTCACAGATACCATCGCTTATCCAATCCCGTCCATAATGAAACAGATATCCACCAAGCTCACGCTCTGCAGGGGGCGAGAGCTGTGCTGGGAAACAGCCTGCTAGGGGCCACAGACTGGAAGACATTCATATTGAAACCCAAAAGGACAGTGTTCATCTCCTACCAGAGGTCCCAGAGATGTCCTTATTGTCTATAGATCCAAGTTTTCATTAAGAATTTTTTATTTTTTATTTTTATTTTCCTTTACTTTTTTATTTTTATTTTATTTCTTTTTTTTTTTTTTTACTATATAGATTTTTTTCTTTTTCCCTTTCTTGCTTTATGGTTAATACTGAAGTTGGTATTGGTGGATGTAAATTTTTTTCCATGTGTATCTATTGGTGATTGGCTACTACTTTCTCTAAGTCTTCTTGAACCCTACTGCTATCCCTATAACATTGGGTTCCAACCAGGAAAATATTTCATGATAGCAAGATAGACTCAGCCTCTGGAGACTGAAGATAACCACACCCCATACTAACCTCTACCTCCCCTGAACTCTGGTAACCCCAAATATAAGCATTTTTCTCTCACCCTCACCCAAAGTCTTTACCCTTCCCACATCCCATTTCTATGTTTTCCTTAGTCCTAATAGAATAACCTACTCCCCCCTAATCCCTTGATCCTCTTTACTCTAAGGCAAGAGTGATTTTTTACCTCAACAATTCACCTCCTTGACTTCCTAGTCATCCCTTCTCCCCACTTTCAGAGAGACCCTACTTTCTGAAGAAATAGACATGCTTCAAAACAGGCACTGGCTTGTTATCATAATACACTGTGAGATCTCTCTCAAAGAAACCCATCACAATGAAGCTAGCCATAAGAAGCTCCAAATACTCCACAAAGAGCAACTTTCTTGAAATACAAGACACACTCTCAGACTCAGAAAATGAGGAAAAGGGAAAATAACTCACTTCCTCAGCCCCACAGCTCTCCACCAAAGGATCCCATAGCTGAAGCCCTAGATGAAAACCAAAGGCATTGTGTCAGCAATATGATTAGTAATGCAATAAAAGAGTTGAGAGATGAAATAAGGAAAGAGATCAGAGAGCAATTTCAAGAGATGAGAGAAAACATCTACAGAGAAATAAGGGATCAGTTCCATGAGATGAAAGATCAGCTATACAAAGATATAGACATCCTGGAAAGAGATGTAGCAGAGCTATCAAGATTGAAAAACACAGTTAACCAAATCAAATCTTCACTGAAAGAAACCAACAGCAGAGATTACTCTACAGAAAATAGAACATCAGCTCTCAAAGAACAAGTATCAGACAATGAGGATCACCTAAACAATGTAGAACTCAAGAAGAAAAACAGGATAAACAGCTTATATTACGTAATCAGAACTTCCAAGTAATATTTGATAAGATGAGATATAATACTCTGAGAATCATTGGCCTGGAGGAAAATTCCAAAGAGCAAACAAGAGGCTTAAAGAACCTTTTCAGTGAAATCATAAGTGAGAACTTCCCTCATTTTACTATCGATCTGGATTATCACATCCAAGATGCTTATAGAACTCCAAATCCACCTAATCAATTGAGAAACTCACCAAGACATATCATATACAAAATGAACAACAGAGAAATTAAGGAGTGAATTCTAAAAGCTGCTAGAGGAAAGCCCCAAATCACATTCAGAGGCAAACCAATTCAGATCACTATGGATTTTTCAGAGCAAACATGAAGGCCAGAAGAGCTTGGAACAATATCTTTCAAGTGTTGAAAAATAACTACTTTCACCCAAAGATAATATATCCAGCAAAACTCAGCTTCAAATGTGAAGGGGAAATTAAATACTTCAACGATAAACTCAAGCTAGCAAGATACATGAACACAAATCCTGCTCTACAGAACATTCTCAAAGATGTTCTCCATTCAGAAGAAAATGCCAATGATATCCTAAATCCTTAAACAAGGGTGAGACAATAATCATATTATACAAAAGCTGACTTTCAAGATGACTCAAAACTCTGTACTCAATATGAAGTCAGAGACTCAGCCTCCCATATCTATTCTAACCTTGAATGTGAATGATCTCAATGCCCCAATTAAAAGACACAGACTAACCCACTAGATCAAAAAACAAAATCCCACAATATGTTGCCTACAAGAGACATTTGACACTCAAAAATAAACACAGGCTGAAAGTGAAAGGATGGCAAAATGTCTACCAGGCCTGCAGCCAAAAAAAGCAAGCTGGAGTGGCGATTCTAATTTTTGAAAAATTAATTTCCAACTAAAACTAGTCAGAAAGGACAAAGAGGGTCACTTTATCATACTAAAAGGGACAGTCCATCAAAAAGATATAATGTTAATTAACATTTATGCCCCCCAAATATATGGAAAAAATACTTAAGGACATTAATCCCCTCATTGATCTCAACACAATAATCCTGGGGGACTTCAACACACCATTATCAACTCTAGACAGATCCTCAAAACAAAAAATCAATAAAGACATCTCCAATCTGAACTACTCTATTAATCGATCAGGCTTAACAGACATTTACAGAATATTCCATCCTGCAATCAACAACAAGAGAAACAACAGAAACTACTCCAATACTTGGAAATTGAATAATTACCTTTTACAACAAAGGATGGGTAAAAGAGGAAATGAGAGCAGAGATTAAGTTTTTGGAATTGAATGAGAATCAAGATACAATATACCAAAACCTCTGGGACAGTATGAAGGCTTTCTTAAGAGGTAAATTTATAGCACTGAGTGCATATATCAAAAATCTAGAAAGATATCAGATTAATAGCCTTATGCTTCAACTCAAATGACTACAAAAGGAGGAACAGTCCAACCCTAAATCGAACAGAAGACAGGAAATTACCAAAATCAGAGTTGAAATCAACTAAATTGAGAACAAAAAACTGCAAACTATTAACAAAACTAAGAGTTTGTTCTTTGAAAGCGTCAACAAAATCGATAGACCCCTTGCCAACCTCACCAAAAGGAAGAACAAAATGAAGCAAATCAACAAAATCAGAGACAAAAAATGGGGATATCACCACAGACTCATCCAAGATACAGAAGATTATCAGAACCTATTTTGAAAACTTATACTCTGCCAAATTTGATAACCTTGAGGACACGGACAGATTCTTGGACACACACAACATCCCCTCTTTAACACAGGAGGGCATTGAAAACCTCAACCAACCTATCACGGAAAGCAAAATTGAAGCAGCAATCAAAGCTCTCCCCAAAAAAGAAAAGCTCAGGTCCGAATGGATATATGGCAGAATTCTACCATGTCTTCACAGAAGAACTAACACAGATCCTCTACAAGCTCTTCCAGGAAATTGATAGAGTGGGATCACTCCCAAACACTTTTTATGAGGCAAATATTACACTGATTCCAAAGCCCAACAAAGACATGTCAAGGAAAGAAAACTACAGACCAATTTTCCTGACAAATATTGATGCAAAAATCTTTAATAAAATTTTAGCTAATTGGATACAAAAGCACATTAAAAAGATAATCACTATGATCAAGTAGGCTTCATTCCAGGAAAACAAGGCTGGTTCAACATACACAAATCAATAAATATAATTCACCACAGAAACAGAATTAAAAACAAAAATTATACAATCATCTCAATTGATGCAGAGAAGGCATTTGATAAAATTCAACACCACTTTATGCTCAAAACTTTGGAAAAGATAGGGATCAAGGGAAGATATTTTAACTATGTCAGATCCATTTTATGACAGACCCATAGCCAACATTATCCTCAATGGAGAAAAACTGAAAGCATTTGCACTGAATTCAGGTACTAGACAAGGCTGTCTGCTCTCCCCACTATTGTTCAATATATACCTTGAAATCCTGGCCAGAGCTAGCAGGCAAGACAAGGAAATCAAGTGTATTCATACAGGAAAAGAGGACATTAAGTTATCTCTATTTGCTGATGACATGATTCTATACCTAGAAGACCAATTAACATTGGCCAGAAAACTCCTAGAGCTTATTGGTGTTTTCAGCAGAGTAGCTGGCTACAATATCAACTCCAGTAAATCACTAGCATTTCTTTACTCCAGCAACAAATCCGCAGAAGAAATCAGGAAATCTCTCCCATTCACCATCACTTCCAAAAAAGGGAAATACTTGGGCATTAACCTTACAAAGGATATTAAGGACCTCTACAAAGAAAACTATCAAACACTAAAAAAAGAAATTACAGAAGACCTGAATAGATGAAAAAATATTCCATGCTCATGGTTAGGTAGAATCAATATAATAAAAATGGCCATTCTACCAAAAGCCCTATACAGATTCAATGCAATCCCCATCAAGATACCTATGGCATTCTTCACAGACATAGAAAAAGCAATTCTCAAGTTCTTATGGAACAACAGGAGACCCAGACTAGCCAAACCAATACTCTATAGAAAGGATGAAGTAGGAGGTATCTCAATTCCTGACCTGAAATTATACTTCAGAGCCATAGTAGCAAAAACCAGCATGGTATTGGTATCAAAACAGAACCAAAGATCAGTGGAACAGAATAGAAGTTCCTGAGACAAACCCTCATATCCTTAACTATTTGATGTTTGATAAAGGGAGCAAAAGCATAGTGTGGAAGAAAGATAGCCTGTTCAACAAATGGTGCTGGACAAATTGGGCTGCCATGTGTAGACAACTGAAGCTGGATCCTTATCTTTCACCCGGCACAAAAATTAAATCAAAATGGGTCAAAGATCTGGATATTAAGCCAACAACTTTAAACTTACTAGAAAAAGAAGTAGGGTCAACACTACAACACATAAGAGTCAGCAGTGCCTTCCTCAACAAAACTTCAATGGCTCAAGCAGTAAAGTCAAGAATAAATGAATGGGATGTAATTAAACTAAAAAGTTTTTGCACAGCTAAAGGTCTAGTCCAGAGCATCAAGAGAGAACCTACAGAATGGGAAAAAACCTTTCCCTGCTACACCTCGGACAGAACTTATATCTGGAATATACAGGGAATTAAAGAAACTAAACTCCAAACTCACAAATAATCCAATCAATAAATGCACTAAGGAACTTAAAAGAAACTTCTCTCCAGTGGAAGTCCAGAAAGCTCATAAATATATGAGAAAATGCTCTACATCATTAGCTATAATGGAAATCCAAATCAAAACTTCAATGCGATACTACCTCACTCTTGTTAGAATGGCAAAAATGAAAAATTCTAACAACAACAGATGCTGGAGG
>PVKS010014587.1:0-47948 GCA_004027875.1 Aplodontia rufa | reverse complement strand
CCTTCTGAGATGATTCCCCCATATTCCCACCCTCCAGTCTCCTAGGATTTCTTCCTACCGGCTCCCTCCTGGCCCCCTCTCTACTCCTTCAAGTATCCTAGGGAGTCGTCTCCTTGTTGCGTTGAGAATCATACAATTTGAAGTTATTATTAGCTTAGCCATCTAACATACTGCTTCCCCAAAAACATGGTTGATTCTTAACCTACCTTCAACTAGCAGCCTTTACTGAGGGTGAGACTAGGCCAGCATTTACAGACTAGACAGAAACATGAATCATTTCCCCTATTTCATGAATATAATTTTAATTGTAGTCTAAAATATAACAAAAATAAATTTTAAAAAGGGAAAAATCCCACATCTATAGACTACATTTGACTTATGTATAGAGATACAAAAATTCTAAATGATGTGATATCAAATGATTGCATAGGAATTTACTGTGATATACATTCATACACAGGAAGACAGTTGTAATTCCATGTTTTCTTAATGTAGAATGCTAATCATTATATTCCTTCTTAGTTTTTTGTTCAACTATGTATAGCAGAGATTAGAAGAAAATCTATATGAAGAAAGCAAACAACACAATTATTGAATTCACATTCATACTTATATTCTTTAAACATCCTGATCTACTTCCTTATTTTCAATATCTGGCAATATTATTGGTAAATATTTTCTTGTACACATCTGTCTCCAAAAGCTCAATGTGATCTCCTAAACAAGATGACATCACTCTCAAGTGAACTGAACTTCCATAAGTGAAGTGAACTGGCCATCACCCAAGCCACATAAACAGCTCAGTTTTCTCAGATATATAGAAAGGTTTCCAGTTCAAGTTTGCTCCTTGGCCAAAATCCTAAAAATTAACTAACTCTAGAAGAGTCTTTGTCTTGAAACTTTGGGAGATTTTTCTTTTTTTTTTTGTTTTTTTTAAGATAGAGGGACAGTGAGAGAGACAGAGAAAGAGAGAAACAACTTTATTTAGTTTTTCACATGGCCTTCGTTGCTCCAACACTCAGTTGTGTACGTGGTGCTGGGGTTTGAACCCGGGTCCTCGTGCTTGCCAGGCAAGCGCCGAAACCGCTGAGCCACTGCTCCAGCCCTGGGAGATTTTTCTTTAATATTATGGTGAAATAGCATTTGTATTATAATAAAGTACATTTTAGGGCTAGGAATGTGACTCATTGGCAGATCTCTTGCATAGCATTTGTGAGATCTGATGCTCAACATTGAAAAAAAAGTACACTGTAATATCAAAAAGTAATTTACTACATCAACAACTTAAAGGAGAAAATTGTACGATCACCCTGACATACAGCAAAAGATATTTGATAAACAGTCATATCTAATAAAAGGACAGAAAGCCCAATCACTGACTAATTTAGGAAAAATATGAGAATATGTGCTTTTACTAGTTATGCAACATGGTTTTAGAAATGAAAACCAAAATAAGACAAGAAAATAACTGGTGTAAACACTGAAGAGTCAACTATTTCTCTTTAAAACATATATACAAATCTGGATGAACCAAGACACTCTAGCAAAACATTATTTAGTTATGATTAACAATATGAGAAAGTTACAAAATCACCACTATTTTTTGTACTACCTATAATCATAAGAAAAATTTAAATACATCCTAATCCCAAAGTCATAAAACATAAGAATAAATCTGAACAGGAAAGCAATTGGATTCATGTGAAAAAATACTATATTTTAATAAAGGGAGTACAATAAGATCTGAAAATCAGAATGAAAGACCATGTTCCTGAATGTAATTGTTCAATAAAGAATTAAAATGTTGGGGCTGGAACAGTGGCTCAGCAGTTATGGCGCTTGCCTGGCATGCGCGAGTATACAGGTTCAAACCCCAGCACCACGTTCACAATGAAGTGTCCAAGCAATGAAAGTCAAATGAGAAACTAAATAAAATTGATTCTCTCTTTAAGAAAAAGAATTAAAATGTCAGTATCTATATAATTCCATATAGAACATTCATTTAGAAAAATAAATGCCTGAGGGCTGGGGACGTGACAGTGGTAGAATGCTTGTCTAACATGCTCAAGGTCCTGGGTTCAATCTTTCAATTGCCAGCACTATTAAAAAACAAGAAGGAGAAAAATGTGCACCTGAGATGGGGCGGGGGATGTGGTGGAGAACCTGACTTAGGCAGGTTCTCAAAATATTGTGTATCTTGGTTACAAATAGTGCTTCAAATTTAATTTTTTTTTGGTACTGAGGATTGAACCTCTTTCTTTCCTCTTCTAAACTTAGACTATTTTCCTAGAACATTAGCTTCCCCTACCTCAGGGATTCTCAGCTGTGGTCAATTTTGATCCCTCCAGGACATTTGATAATGTCTGGAGCCATTGTTGGTTGTCACAGTTTAGAAAAGGGATAAAGCTGGTATCCAGGAGAGAAAGGTCAGGGGTGCCACTAAATATCCTACAATGTACAGGACAACCTCTCACAATAAAACATTAGTAGTGCCAAGGTACTGGAACCCTGTTATTAATGTTCAAATTTACTGGTATAAAGTAGTATCATGTTTAAGAAGAATGTTCATGTGTATATTGTCTAAAATTCAACATTCATAATATTCACTGGGTGTTTAATTTTCCATATTTTTCTTGACCATACCTGTATTCGGAATTCTAGAAACATTTCTGGTTATTCAGTTTATATTTTGTTTGACTCCATTTAAACTTCTGCACTAGGGGCTGGAGCGGTAGCTCAGTGGTTTCAGCGCTTGCCTGGCAAGCACGAGGACCCGGGTTCAAACCCCAGCACCACGTACACAGCTAAGTGTTGGAGCAACTAAGGCCATGTGAAAAACTAAATAAAGTTGTTTCTCTCTTTCTCTGTCTCTCTCACTGTCCCTCTCTCTTTAAAATAAAAAAATAAAAAATAAAAAAAAATAAACTTCTGCACTTAGTAATTTTTATCTTCTCTTATTTGGGAAATTATCTTATTTGCTTTCTACCTTCCTGTAATTTATGCATGGTTTACTTTGTTTTATTAACTTAAATGTAAGTGTGAAAAGACATTTTTTCCATAAGCACAAATTGGTCATCTTACCTAGCATTTGATATGTAGTGCTCTCAATACCAGACTATGTAGTTTTTACTTTGTTTTCTACTTAAATTACCAATTTAATAGAGGAATATTTTGTTTTAGGTCATACTTTTTATTTCACTTGTAATTTAATTGCCCTCTGTCAAAAAGATCTGTGATGTTCAGTAAGGGGTAAGTGATGATCAATGGCCTTCCTGTATTTTTCATACTTTTTTTTGATATCAAGGTTTGAACCCAGAGGTGTTTAACCACTGAGCCACATCCCCAGCCCATTTTATTTTTTATTTTGAAATAGAGTCCCCATAGTTTCTTAGCCCTTGCTAAGTTGCTGAGGCTGGCTTTGAACTTGCAATCCTCCTGCCTCAGCCTCTTGAGCCCTTGAGATCACAGGCATGCATCACTTCACTCAGCTATAAAGTCTTTCTGTAATGTCCTAATGTTAAGAAAAGCCTCAGTAATGTTTTCTACAATTAGTGTGCTTATTGTAAAGTCCATCTCTACTGTAAGTTATTGGAAAGTAAAGTATAAAATTTAAGTCCATTATTTACATAAATATGTTTGACAGTATGAATCACTGACATGATAAAAGAATCCATTGAAATAAGAAATTACTATGTAATACATTTAAGTGGCCTTTTTCCTGAAGGAATTCTCCAATGCAAATTGTAAAGTAAAACAAAAGACCTTCTTATATTTGCTATATTCAAAGTTCTCATCTCGTGATTCTCTGGTGGCCCATAAAGGATGACTTGGAAGCAAAGGATTGTCCACATACATTACAATGTGGGCGGTTCTTTAACGTGCATTTTCTCATGTCGTATAAGACATGAACCATGAATAAAGTTTTTCCCACATTCCTTACACTCATATGGTTTCTCCAGTGTGAATCATCTGATGGTAAGTTGTGAGACCTGACTAAACGCCTTGCCATGTTCCTTACATTCAAAAAGTTTCTTACCAATATGAATTCGTTGATGTAGTGTGAGTTCCTTGCCTTGACTAAAGGACCGTCCACATTCCTCACATTGGATAAGTTTTTTTCTGGAATGAATTTTCTCATGTCCAAAAAGATCTGAGTGATAACAGAAGGCTTTCCTACAAGTCTTACATTCATATGGTCTCTCTCCAGTGTGAATTCCCTGATGTTGAATAAGGATTGAGTGGTGACAGGTGTTCCCACATTCACTACATTCATAGGGCCTTTCTGCACTATGAACTCTCTGATGTCCCTTAAGAACTGAGTTGGTGCTAAAAGCCTTCCTACATTCCTTACATTCATAGTGTTTTTCTTTAGGCTATGTCCTGTCCTGCCGAGTGGTAACTGAAAGCTCTCCTACATTCTTCGCATTGACAGGGCCTCTCATGAGTAGGAATTCTCTGATGTAGAGTAAGGTGTGAGCCACAAGTGAAGGCCTTTCCACACTCCTTACATTCATAAGGTTTTTCTCCAGTATGACTTCTATAATGTCGAACAAGGTTTGAGGAGTATTGAAAAGCTTTCCTACACTCATTACATCATAGAGCTTTTCTCCATTATGAATTCTCTGATGTCCAACTAGCTTTGAGTGACAGCTAAAAGTCTTTCCACAATACTTACATTCACAGTGTTTTTCCTTTTTGTGATTTTTTTCCAGGCTTAATAAGCAATGAGTGGTAACTGAAGACTTCTCCACATTCTCTGTATTCACAGGGATTTTGCCTAATACAATATATGTGATACAGAGTACATGGTGTCTGTTGACTAAGACTCTGCATATTTTCACAGATTTATTATAGCCTTGAAATATTCTTCCTGACTTCCCTGTTCTGTCTGAACATGATGATCACACTTCCAATCCTCTTGGAAAATGGAACATTCAGAGTTATGACTTGAAAGTCTTTCTATTATATTCCACTGAAAAGACTTTATTTTATGAGCATCATCCTTACATTTTATGAGAACTCCTTACATTGAGGATTCATACCTGAAAAATATGTGGAATGCAAACATATTTTTTTTACAGTTCCTTCCTCAAAAAAATGAAATTTCTAAAATAGATATACAAACACAATGCTTATCATAAATGGATGGTTTGGAAAAACTGGTTAAAAATACAGATGGGCTGGGTATGGTGGCACATGCCTGTAAATACCAGTAACTTTGGAGGCTGAGACAGGAGGATCACAAGTTCAAAGCCAGCCTCAGCAACTTAGCAAGACCCTGTCTCAAAATAAAATATAAAAAGGGCTGGGGATGTGACTCTCTTAAAGTGCCCCTTGGTTCAATCCCTGGTACAATACATATATACACCAATATATACAATATATATAATATATACTATATATATGCAATATACACTATAGATCAACTGAATAAAAATACACAGGAGAGGCTCTTGGCTTTAAGGAAAATTTCTACTTTACCACCAAGCTGCATCCCTAACCCTTTTTAATTTTTATTTTAAAACAGGATCTTGCTCCTTGCTAAATTACTGAGGCCAGCCTCAAACTTGCAATCCTTCTGTCTCAGCCTCCCAAGTCACTGGTATTATAGGGATGCACCACTGAATCTGTCATATCAGACTCTTAATAAACATTGGTTGAATATGAACTTGAAAAAAGTCTAAAGTTAGGTTGGCCTTTTCCCTGAAGATAACTTTAGAGTAATTTATTATTTACTGTAGGTGGAGTCACCTAGCAAGGTGGTCCTAGTAGCATATTATTGAACCATGCTCCACACCCGTTCACTGAGTTCCATCCCAAGAATAGAAAGCATGCTTCTCTGCATCAGTGTGCTTGCCACTGCTCACACACTGTCTGTGTGTGGCTGGCCCCATCTCATCCATTCCAGTCTCAGTGATATAATTTGTAATATAATTACAAAAGGCACTAAAAAACTCCTGATTTAAAACCATGTCAGATAACACCCACTCTTATTCTAGTGCCCAGATGGTTTTTATTACCTATCTATTTATTTCCTCATTCTCTGTATCGTGGAGTTTAAAAATAGGGAAATTAGTGGAGTATCAGAATCATAATTTTATAAATGTCCATATATTATGGCAAGATTATATAACTGAAGGTTCCTGTAATATTTAATATTTATTTATTTATTTATGGGTACAGGGAGATTACATGATACCCTCCAATGGGGCAAAGGATGTCTTAAGTGGCTAGTGAGCTAGAAATACTATAATAAGAATGATGTATATTATCTGATAGGAAAAAAAATAAGGTAATCCAAAGTGGGGAATATCCTGGGAAAGTTTAGATGGCTGAAGGAGTCTCATATGAGCAGATGATGCTGAAGTAGCTTTTATGTCTAGAGTAGAAACTATAAAATACCATTTGGTTGAAATGTGATGATGCTCGTCAAGAATGAGAAACAGACTCACCAAAGGCTATAGTCATTGATAGGTTGAAGCAAAAGGAATCTCCAGACAGCAGAGTGGCATCATGGAAAGATCAAAGGAACTAAATCACAGAGACCTGATTTCAAGTCTCATCTCTACTAATTGTGAGGTTTGTATCATTGGAAGAATTAGTTAATATCTTCAAGTCCCCATTTCCTCATCTGTAAACTAATCATAATACCAGTTAACTTAAAGTTAATTGCTAGGAGAAGGAATAATTTAGAATGGGTGTAGTAGCATACCAGTTTCAGAGATGTTAAAATGAAAAAAACATGAGTATTTGAATGACATACAGTGAAAATATGGTCTTAACACTTGACTGGAGAAGCTCAGAGGTAGTTTGCTGGATTGGCTAATATAAAATTGGGGCGGGTATAGAAAAGAGGTTACAAATGCAATGGGCTATCTGATAAGAATATCCTATTATCTCTGACCACATGTTCTTGACCTAAGATGGCTTCCTTTCATATGCAAACCTTAAGACTACATTCTGAAAATGGACCTTCAGACTTTCTATTTCTCACAAGGATGGCAGAGAAAATATATTAGAGAAGGGTCACGGATGTAAGTCAGTGGTAGAGTACTTGACTACTTGACTAGCATGTATGGGGCCTTAGGTTCTATCCCTAGAACAGCCAAAAAATAATAATTAAAAAAAAAAGAAATGAAGAACATTCTTTGGGAAGCCAAAAAATGTACTGCTTATGAATTTTATGGAAGTTTAGGAAAACTTTGTGTGGTAAGGGAATGTGATCTGGGGTTTGGGTGGATAGTAGAATTTGGTGGGAGGCGGGAGAGATTTGGCATTGAACTCTGGAATACTTTACCACTTAACTACCTACCCTGTCCTTTCTTTTAACATTTTTATTTTGAGACAGGGTTTAACTTGCCTAGGCTGGCCTTAAACTTGCATCCTCCTGCTTCAGCCTCCCAAGTTACTGGGATTACAGTAATACAGCACCATGTCTGGCAGAGAGTAGAATTTTGACGGGAAGAAGATCTTTCTAAGCTAAGCATGAATCGGAAAAAAGAAAAACTCAGAAAAAAACAGGCTAAGAAAATGATCAGACCTTACAAACAGGGGAGAACAAAAAAACCTCATTATAAAAGGAACCCAGAAAACTTGGGTCTGTAGATGTAGCTCAGTGGCAGAGTGCTTGCCTAGCATGCCTAAGGCCCTGGGTTTGAACCCTAGAACCACAAAAACAAGAGCTCTTAATACTTAAGTAAGCTCTTGGTATCTCTGAACCCTACCTAGAAAATAATGCATAAAAATCACAAGCCACAAAAGTAATAGTTTCACTATTTTTTCCTTCATCAGATTGCATTACCTTTAGTCCTGTCAGCCATAATGCCATTAAAACAGCTGTAGTCTCCTTAACTCCAAGAGTTTACTATGTAGTTTCCAAATGCATAATTAAAATCTCTAAGACATCAAAATATAATTCTCATGGGATCTTCATAATTTTGTATGATATAATGGTAGTTACTGACGTTAGACCAATGTAAACTTCCTAGGAATTTTCACACCATGTCATTGTACTTGACTGGTGACTTTTATCACTGTCTAGACTTTTCCACAAAGGTTCTATCTTCCATGCTAAACTATTAGCAAATTAAGATTACAAATTATACTTTTTTGAGAGAGAGAGAGAAGAAAGTGAGAGAGAAAGAGAGAATCAATTTCATTTATTTTTTTCATCTGGTTTCATTTCTCTGACAGTTATGTATGTGGTGCTGGGGTTTGAACCTGGGTCCTTGTGCATGTCAGGCAAGTGTTCCAACCACTAAGCACCATTCCAGCCCCAAATTATACTTTTCTAAGCTTTGTCCCTCTCCAACTACTAGGGTAGTGTTTTATAATTCTATGTAACCATCCGGAGGAAATAATTACCAAGACAAAACTGTATTTATAAGAATGCTGCATAGGGAAAATTTACAACTGAACTTGAACTAATACAGCCTTCGATTAATTTGTCAGGTAAAGTATGATACACTAAAGTGACAGAATTCAATACAGTGATTAATAATAAAGATGGTGCCTATCCATAAAAAAGGAAAAGGTCTGTACTCTGCATTACTGAGAGGAGCAAACAAGTAACAAAAGTAGATGTTATCTTAATTAAACTATATATTCATGTAAGAAAAAATTGGAAATACATGATTCAAACCAATGTTATTAAATGGAACTATAGACAAGTTAAATCTGATTTTTTTAAGAGAGAGGAATAGTGAGAGAGAAAGAGAGAATTATTTAGTTTTTCAAGTGGCCTTCGTCGCTCCAACACTTCATTGTATATGTGGTGCTGGGATTCAAATCTGCATTCTTATGCATGCCAGGCAAGTGCCATAACCGCTGAGTCACAAATCTGCTTCTTTATAATCTCAAGTTTTATTTTCTTTAATTAAGTCTGCAATACTTTCTTTAGAAAACCAAACCATTTTCATTTTGTGAAAAATAAATGGCCAGAGGGGCTGGAGCAGTGGCTCAGCTGTTACAGTGCTTGCCTGGCATGCACAAGTACGTGGGTTCAAACCCCAGCACCATGTACACAACAAAGAGTCTGAGCAATGAAAGCCATGTGAAAAACTAAATAAAATGGATTCTCTTTCTATCTCACTGTCCCTCTCTCTTAAAAAAAAAAATAAGAATAAGAATAAATGGCCAGAGATAGGGTATGGACATCCTAATGTTCAGAAAATTATGAATGAATGGGTGGAAAATACATGGCTGTGACATGAATGGAAATCATTAAGACATTAATGTAACTGAAGTACATAACAAATGTTTTAATTAAAATATTTACCTTACTTAAATAAAAAATCTCCCTGATACACTGAGGTAACTTTACCATAAAAGTATTTCTGGTAAATTCGAGTAATGTAGAATTTCCAAATTAGGTAAAGTAGCATAAGAAAAGCAAAAATGGGGGCTGGAGCAGTGGCTCCATGGTTGAGCACTTGCCTGGCATGTGCAGGTTTGAAACCTAGCATCACATACATAACTAAATGTTGGAAAAACAAAAACCAGATGAAAAAAATAAAATTGATTATCTCTTTCTCTCAATCTTCAAAAAAAAAAAAGAAAGAAAAACAAAAATGATGGTGTTACCTCATAGTGGCTTAATAAAATACAGGTATTTCTCTCCCTTTCTTCTCTTAATTACCAATGTAAATAATATTCTCAACCCACTTTTCACAAAATTTATAACTATCTCTTTTATTTTGGGGTATCATATTAAAGGTCATTTCTAGTCTGTGATTTAGATTTCTGTTTTAACCTTTTTTTTTTAAGAGAGTTCATTTTTTAAAATTTTTTTTCATCTGGTTTTTGTTTTTCCTCCATTTAGCTATTTATGTGGTACTGGGGCTCCAACCTGAATCCTCACATATGCCAGAAAAATAAATGCTCAACCACTGAGCCACCTCTCCAGCCCCTCTACTTTAACCATTTAAATAATACTGAACTGGGAATGTAGCATATGGTAGAGTGCTTGCCTAACATGCATCAGGCCCTTGGTGCCACTTCCAGGACTGTAATAAAATAATTAATAATATTATTTGGTGGAAATTATTGTGATTCTCATGAAACTTTGGGTTGAGGGAGAGCACATAAGCAAAAAGCTTCAAAATTTGTGTTTACAATTTGAAGAAATTATTGCCTCATGCAAACTCCTAAAAGCTTAAAGATAACTGCTCTGGACTACTTGGGTACACGGATTATTATCTTGCAAGCATAAGCACAAGCTATTTCATATTTTCACTCCTGTTCTGAGGAATAGTTAGGAATGGGGGGTGTATCTCAGTGGTACAGCACTTGCCTAGGCAAAGAAAACCATGTGGACTGAGACAAACTGAATAGGCTGCCCACCCTCAGGCTGGAGGTGACTGTTGATACAAGAGTCCCTTACAATTCCCTGGCAAGGGGTTGGGGATTTAGCTCAGTGGCAGAGAGCTTGCCTAGCACGCGCAAAGCCCCGAGTTCGGTCCTCAGCCCTGAAAAAAAAGAAAAAACAAACAAACAACAACAACAAAAAAACCAATTCCCTGGCAAACCTTGCCTAAGCTTACCTGTCACACTCCCACCCCTAATCATCAAGAGGGGAGGAAGGTCAGAGAACCACGCAGGAGACGACCCAAGGCTGGCATCCATCCGTCCTGATTGACAGGGTGTCACCCAGACAGTGCGTTTAAGAGTCACAAGGGCAGTGGCACGGTCACAATCACACACCTTACAGGCACAGTCACACCCGCAGAGGAATGAACGTTAGAGACTCGCACACACTGTGCTTCTAGGACCCAAACTGCACTAGGGATCTGGGTCACAACGTCACAGGCTTTACAGCCACGCAACGTCACAATCGCCACCAGCCTCGGGAACACTGGGACGGTTAAACGGCTAGGTGTGCTGTTTCACGGTCGTTCGTCCACACCCACCGACTCACAATCACCACCTCTGCTCCTCGGGCCGCCCGCACCACCGCGGCCTGACGCTGCGGACCCGCCCCGTTCCCGCCCGCTCCAGTCCCCTCTCCTCAACTCGCTGCCGGAACGGCGCCTCACCGTTCTAGCGAAAAACGAGCCTTTCCAAGACCTGCACGAGTTGAAATCCTGCCACCCTGGGGAAAGAAGGCTTAGTTCTCGGGAAAGGGAATTCGAGCCTCAGGGATCTGGGAAACGAAGTTCAGCGCCAGACGCGCAAACAAGACGGCGCCGAGGAACCGGGGCCCGTGCGCCTCAGGCGTGGCGGGCGCGGCCCGAAGGCTGATCTTTTCCCCACCGTGAAGCAACAAGAGGACTGCAAGTTCGTGGCGGAACCTCACACGTGAACTCACAGGACATTCCCAAGCCCAGAATCTGGAAGGGCGGTTGGACCGTACTGAAGCTCGTCCACAGTTTCGTCCTTCGCAGGGGCGCTCAGGGTTGACTTTGGGGAGGGTTAATGTTGTCACTGAGGTCTCAGATCTGCTCTTACATGAGTGGGTTGTGGAAATGGGATTTCCCAGACCCTGACCGAGACAGGCATACAGAGAAATGGAGCAGCTCAGATGGACATGGGACAGCCAAAGGCAGTCTGTGGCAACAGGAAAAGGGTAGGGCGGAGGAGCGCCTAGGGGTGTGAGGGAGGCACAAAGCTGAGAGTCTTCGAGGTTGCCAAGGGAAACAGAAACAGATTGCTCTGGGTATGTCAGTGTGATTATCTGAAAGTTTTTCAACTGGGTGAGCAGGTTTGTGCGTTAGACAATAACCTCTGAATATTTATCTGTAAGATGACAGTAGTAAGAGTGCATCTTTTGGGATTATTGATTTTACTTCATTTGTAGTGAAAGCACTTCAACAATGATAATATCTTATATCTAATATCAATATCATGATGTGATGAAATGCCAAATCCACACATTTTCCTTTTAAGAGGGATTATTTCAAAGGAGTTTTTTTTTAATAGTCCTGTGCTTACCTTTGTCCAGAAGCATCTCTCCCCACTCCTACCTATTTGCTGTTTGAGGGTATCACAAGGGAGGCCACTGATGCGTGGTTGGAGAGTCTCAGAACTAAGATATAATCTCACAGTTGAGTTCAAATGTTATCTGACTTAGGAAGCCCAGAATTGGGGAGTTAATTGCCTTGGGTTCCAAGCTGAAAACAGTTCCCCTGGTTTTAATGAGAAAAAAATTGGATCAGAAGAGATCCATTTTTTAAAAGAGGAACAAACAATCTTGGGAGCAGTAGTTTGCAGACTACTATATTTGAGAAATGATTTCAATGATGAATTCTTTTTTTTTCTTTTTTCTTTTCCACAAGAGTCTATTGAAAGGATAAGGAAAGGGGACACTCTTCAAGGGAGAGAACGGATCCTTTCAGAGAGGAGAGAGACCTTCGATGATGAATTCGAGTGAAAATTTAAGCAAGACATCATAACAACCAGGTGCGGTGGTGCACACCTGTAATCCCAATGACTCAGGAGGCTGAGGTAGTGATATCATGCTGATATTGGGGCTGGGTTTTTGTTCTATGAAATCAAAGAATGAATAGCACAGAACACTGAGGCAAGCAGTTTTATTTAAGAAAGTGAAGCAAGCACTAAAATTAAAAATTAAAAAATTAAATTTTAATTAAAATTAAAAAATTAAAATTAAAAGTAAAGGATAGAGAATACAGAGTTAGAGGAGTTTCATCATGGTGACCCGTTGCAGAGCTGAATGAAAAATCTCTCTGTGAATGCAGGATGCTAACGGTGGGAGAAGTACCTTACTGTGAGGTGAGTGGACAGCAAAATTTTTCCTGAAATTCATTACTATCCAAGGAAGGAAGTTTAGTGACACAGAGCCGTGGACAAGCTGAAAGTACAGGAAATCCCAAATAACAACTTTCCAGTGCTAAGTACCCAGCTGGCAGCAGGCTACAAATTTGTCCCAGAGGGGAGGAAGCTACACACACTTAAATAAACTCACACAGCAGTGAGCACTTGGTGGAGATGGGCATAGGACTCCAGTTACCCGGGGCTGCAGCAGCGGCAGGAAACAAGAAACTGCTTTAATACACACTAATTAGAGTCCTATGAATCTGATCACTCAAAGAAGTGGGGCAGCACCACCATTTTGAAACCTCCCGGAGGTCGGTACAGGAAACTGCTTCATGAATAGTGAACCCAAAACCACCAGATACAGAGCAGGATAGGGAGTGCATTCCAGAGGAATGGCTCCAGGCCCACAGTGTTTTGACTATCTACCCTGGGGGCTGTGTGGGCCTGGCAGACCCTCCATACTGGTCCTGCAACTCCCATTTAGAGGCTTCCTGCCCACTCTGTTACACGCCCAATCTGCAGGTGGAGTCAGTGACCAGGATTCTGCTCAATAGGGCCTAACCAGCCTGGGGGGTTTGGCCTGCAGGTCCAACATACTGCCTGAAACTCTCAGGTGGGGCAGAGGCTAGCCTCAGCCTCAGGGACCTATGAATAGAAGGGGCAGCCTGGATCCAGTGCTTCCCTCCACATTCAGACCCTGAATTCTGTAAACAAAAGCAGTCCCATAGGTCCTGGGTGCTCCAATGGGACTGTGCCTCCACACCTCCTAGTGGTTGCAGTTGAGACTTCCATAAACACTGGTCTAGCTAGGCTGGTGCCTCCTTTAAGCCTACCTCCCCTTGCTGCATTTGTGACTGTCCCACACATCATCTCTTGGGCCAAGTGGAGACCTCAAGACACCCAAGAGTGGGATGATAACAGTCCCAAGGGAACTCAGTTCAGGCTGGCCACTCTCCTTGGAAAAACAAGAGTCCCTTATAGCTGCACTGGGATCCACAAGACTCAAGACTCCCAGCGGAGTCTGGTGGGTCCCTGGCTGAAGTGGGACAACAGTTTGGGCAGACAGACATTAAAATGCCCAAGAGTGCAACTTGAGTGGCCCTGAAGTCTGTTCTCACAGAAAGCAGGGAAGGTGAATGTAACACCTCTATAGGAGAAAATTACTGGGAGGCCTCCTGGGAATCGCACTGTCAGCTGAGATCACCAAATTTCTTTCCCTCCAACAAACTCAACTGGGAAGTGACTCCACTAGAAGTCAGTTATGAACACATACCCCCATGGTAAATTTTTACCTTGGCAGTAATAATTCAGAACCTTCCCAACTCCTTTTTTTGTTTGTTTGTTGCAGTTATTTCTTGGAATTGGTGTTCCTTAGTGTATGCATATTTTTTGTTTGTGTGGGTGATTGATTTTTACTGTCGCTATGCTTTGTTGTATTTGTCTGCTGTGTCCATATTGCTGGGGTTTGACCTGTGGTGATTTACAATATTGCAAACTAGTCCTCTGTCTCTTTGGGCTGAAAAGACCCCCAATCTTTACTACCCCCTTCATCCATTTACTCTGTCAATTCCTAAACTGTATTCTGATCTCTCTTATCCTCCCTCAAAGTCATTACCCAACTCTCATCCCATTTCTATCTTTTTCCTTATTTCTAGCAGAATAGCCTACATCATCTCTACTACCTTGTAGCTCTATATCCTGATTCACAAGTTCCACACTACCTTCCTACCTCATTCCTTTAGCTCTCTAGACTTTCTTTTTTTTCCCTCACCTATAGGGGTCCTGGTAGATTGAATTATACACCAAACTTGAAAACGGGTGTTTGCTTGCTAACCAAGTATAGTGTGAGAGCTATCAAGGAAGAAAACTGCTAGTCCGATTGCTCCTATACATGCTAATCAACACTGACAGCTACAGTCGACATTGTCTGTTGTTTGCATTGGCTGCACTTATTGACTTCTAACCCCTATCCCCTGAGGTATTAGAAAACCTAAATGTCCACAATACTTCACAGATTGGGGTGCCAACCATTGAAATGTGCTACTCAAATTGTACCCCAGCCCAACTAAGCAAACAGATAAAAAGATCCGATACGATCAACAAACCCCCCAAGAGAATTATTCAGTGTCAGACCTCAACCCACACTCCCTGTAACTGAAAATGAGGAAAAAGGGAAATAACCCTCCACCTCAACCACACAGCTCCCCATCCATGGTCAGGGTCTTAGATGAAAACCTAGAAAAATGTATCAATAATATGATTAGTAATTCAATCAAAGAATTAAAAGATTTAAGGAAAGATACAAGAGCAATTATCAGGAGATGAGAGACAACATATATAAAGAGCTAGACAATCTGAAAAAGAGATGTAGAATTGAAAAGTACTGTCAACCAAACCAAAAGCTCATTGGAAGATTCTAATACCGGAGTAAACTCAGTAGAAAATAGAACCTCAGCTCTCAAAGAACGAATATCAGACAAGGAAGACAGGCTGAGCAACCTTGAGTTCAAGGAGGATAGACAAGAACAGAAGCTTATTGAGCATGATCAGAACTTCCAAGTAGTATTTGACAAGATGAGAAGAAATAATTAGAGAATACTTGGTATTGAAGAAAACATTGAGCAACAAACAAGGGGCATTAAGAACCTTCTAAGTGAAATTGCCAAGGAGAATTTTCTCCACATCAGAATTGATCCAGAAAATCAAATTCAAGATGCCTATAGGTCACAAAACAGACTTAACCAAATGAGAAATTCACTGAGACACATAATTTATAAAATGAGTAACAGAGAAATCAAGGAAAGAATACAAAAAGCAGCAAGGGAAAAGAACCAATCACATTCAAAGGCAGACCAATTAGGATTACTATGGATTTCTCAGATCAGACAATAAAAGCCAGGAGAGCATAGAACAATATCTTTCAGACTTTGAAAGAAAAAATTTTTTAGCTAAAGATACTATATCCTTTAAAACTCAGCTTTAAATGTGATGGGGAAATTAAATACTTCAATGATAAATTCAAGCTAGCAAGGTACATGAACATAAAGCCTGCGCTACAGAAAATTCTCAAGGACATACTTCATTCAGAGAAACATGCAAATGACTTCCAAAACCCTTAAATGGAAAAAAGTCAATAATCACAAAAAAAACTAAAAGGTATCCAAAATGGCACAAAACCAGCAGAAGTCACAACATCAGGGACCCACAATCCCACATCTATTCTAACTCTGAACATGAATGGACTCAATGCCCCAACAGATTGGCTTACTGGATCAAAAAAAAAAAAAAATCCAACAATATGCTTCCTACAGGAGAAACACCTCACAATCAAAAATAGACACAGACTAAAGGTGAAAGGTTGGCAAAATGTCTACCAGGCTTGTGGCCTGAAAAAGCAACCTGGCATTTCAATTCTTGTATCCAATAAAGTTAATTTTGACCAAGAACTAATCGAGATGGACAAAGAAAGTCATTACATCAAAGTAAAAGGAACAATTCATCAAGAAGACATAATGATAGTTAACATTTACGCCCCCCATTACGACCCTCCCAGATATATGGAGAAAGTACTCAAGGACATAAAACTCCTCATTGATCTCAACGCAATAATACTGGGGGACTTTAATACACCACTATCTACAATAGACAGACCATCAAAGCAAAACATCAACAAAAATATCTCTAACCAAAACAACTCTATATATCAACTGGACTTAACAGACATTTACAGAATATTCCATCCCAAAATGGCTGAATTTTACCTTCTTAGCAGCTCACGGATTCTTCTCCAAAATAGACCACATCCTAGTCCACTAAGCTAACCTAAACAAATATAAAAATGTTGATATAGTCCCATATATCTGTCAGATCACAATGGTATGATCTTAGCAATTAACAGCAAGGAAAACAACAGAAACTACTCAAATACTTGGAAATTGACTAATACCCTCTTAAATGAAGAATGGATAAAAGAGGTAATGAGAACAGAAATCAAAAAAATTTTGGAAAGGAATGGGAATGATTAAACAACATATCAAAATCTCTGGGATAGTATGAAAGCATTTTTAAGAGGTAAATTTATAGCACCAAGTGCCTTCATCAAAAATCAGGAAAGAGGGCTGGAGTGGTGGCTCAGTGGTTACGGTGCTTGCCCGGCATGCGAAAGTACACTGGTTCAAACCCCAGCAACCCACGTACACAACTAAGTGTCAGAACAATGAAAGCCATGTGAAAAACTCAATAAAAATTGATTCTCTGTCTCTCTCTCTCTCTCTCTCTCTCTCTCTCATTGTCCTTCTCTCTTTAAAAAAAAATCAGGAAAGAGCCCAAATAAAGACTTATGCGCCAACTCAAATCCCTACAAAAAGAGGAACAATCCAAACCCAAACCTAATACAAGACAGGAAATAAGGAAGATCAGAACTGAAATCAGTGAAATTGGGAACAAAAAGACAATACAAATTATCAACAAAACAGAGACCCTTGCCAACCTTGCAATAGAATGACGTGAAGCAAATCAAAAAGATGAAAATGGAAATATCAACCCTGACTCAACCAAAATCCAGAAGATCATCAGAACTTATTTTGAAAAGTTATACTCTGCCAAGTTTGATAATCTGGAAGAAATGGACAAATATCTTGCCACATATGACATTCCCAAATTAAGACAGGAGGACATTGAAATTCTAAACCAACCAATCTCTGGTAGTGAAATCAAAACAGCAATCAAAGGCATAATGATGCATTATGATGCATTATGAAATCCAATGATGCATTATGAAAAGGGTACAATCTTTTTTTTTTAAGAAAGGGGATAGAGAAAGAGGGAAGCAATTTTTTAATTTAGTATTTCATATGACTTCCATTCCTCCAACACTTAGTTGTGTACGTGGGTGCTGGGGTTCAAACTTCAGTACTTGTGCATGCCAGGCAAGCGCCGTAACCGCTGAGCCATCGCTCCAGCCCAAGGGTGCAGTCTTAAGTGATTTTTTTATCTTGCCACTGAATTTCAGATTGATTATATAAAATATGTGTAACACAGAACTGAGTAACATTATAATGACATCGTAACCTTTGAGACCAACATAGATCTTGAATTTGTCCACCTAATCAGACAATAGAGTCCTTTAATTGTTGAATTTTTCCAAAATCTCCTGAGCAATATGAACTTGAGTTTGCCAAGTCTCAGTGAAATGTTTTTAAGCTGCTGGAAACAGTGAGTAGTTTGTATCTTATGATATAAAGCTCTGGCTGCAGTAGAGGCTGAAGCAGCAATAATACCAGCCAATATGATGATCCCAGCTATCAACCATATGACGTGTTTTGATTGATGCTTAAGATGACAAAGCAATCCTTCCATGAAGGCTAAGAAGTCTCTTGCCATGGATAGGAGTTGGGCATGAGTGTGAGCAGGGCCTTCCATTCAAGCAGCCGAAAACAAAAAGGTGTTAGCCTAGGCTTTTTATCTGGAGTGGTGGAATCCCATTTGCTGAGGTCACCATTTTTACCTGCCTACAGATAATCTATCTTCTGCCTCAATTCCCACACTGAAGAGATCCCTGACTGCTGGCAGGGAAAATGTTGATGACTATTCTGGCTTATTCATGCTGATGGTGGGCATTGGCTGTGGCAGTGTGCGAAACTCTCCAGAGGGTCTATCTAGGGGGTCTCAGTAGAAGTTGAGAGGTAGCTCCATGGAAGGTCATATTTGCATGACCATCTGGAGCTTAATGGACTCTGGGCATCTCATGCATTGAGGCAGTCCAGAGGCCCATGATGGTAGTTGGCAGGTGACCAAACATGGTGGAGATGGGGGAAGGACCATCCTAGAACAATAACCAAAAAGCATTATTTTTTGCAAGTAATTAACACAAAAGTAATCAGTGTTATCAGCCAGACTCTGAAGATCATGAAGATAGTAACTTATTTGAGCTAGGGTGTGGTCTGACATGTCATTTATTTATGAGTGGAGGACATTCTGGTCTTTAGAAACTTAAGTAGTGTTGTGGGAAACACATTTAATTTTTATAATGGCACAGATGTCCCCTGAGTTGGGGAATATCATCTGATTTCTATAAAATAGCTTTTTTATTGGCATTACCTCTGTGGTAGCAGAAGGATCCCTTTAGCTGTGTCCCTTAGGACTATCTTGGTAAAGTCAGGGCTTTTATGTGTCACATTACATCTTTTAAATTGGCCTTAGGGATAAATATTAGAACTAAACAATCACACCAGTGAAAAACAGATTGAGTTTAACTATATAGGAAGTTACAGAAATTTGTAGATCTCTAACTTAGACTCTGGTGTCTTCTGTAACCCTTTCTTTATAATCTCCAAGTTTTATTTATTGCAGTGAGCTCATCTATTTTACCTTGTCCTTGGGGTTATATGGAATGCCAGTGATATGTTTAATATTCAAATCATTACAAAAATTTTTAAAGGTTTGACCAGTGTAAGCAAGGCCACTGTCTGTTTTAATAGAGGTAGGGATACCTATGGTGGCAAAGGAACTCAGACAGTGCTGTATAACATGATGAACTCTTCCTCCCCTGAGCATGACTGCATGGATAAATTTTGAGCAAG
The DNA here is from genome assembly GCA_004027875.1 of Aplodontia rufa. NCBI lineage: Eukaryota > Metazoa > Chordata > Mammalia > Rodentia > Aplodontiidae > Aplodontia > Aplodontia rufa. Next base: position 28,593 of record PVKS010014587.1, on the reverse strand, counting down.
CATCTATGGTTATATGAACAAAAGACAGAGGAGTACGTGAAGGTATGTGAGTGATACCATCTGCCAGATTTCATTAGCCTTTAGACCAGGGGGACATACTCCAGTACTTGGGAGATATGGTGCAAGAGGTGAGAACTTGTTGAGCCTGTGTTTGAGTCAGTCCAAATTGTTTCCTTAATCCTCCAGCATTTTGATGTAAAAGGTCAAGAGATTTTTTAACTTAAAGTAGCTGGGTGGTGCCAATTAACTTATCAGCTTTGTTATTTCCTTCTGTTAAAGGTCCTGGTGAAATAGGGGACTGCAGTAGGGGACCACTGTGATGAGAAATTATCCCCCTTTGTAGGAGACTCTCCCTTGGGAAACTCTATTTTTTAAATTCCTCTTATTTAAGCCAAGGACTGGGACCAGATAAATATAAGGAATTCCTTTATTTGCTTGTTTGCTTCGCCTGCCTGTACTTGGAGATCTGACAGAGCACGGAGATTTATTGCGGCATGTATAGCAACCTTTTGACCTTCTTTTTTTCTATCCCTTTCCTGAAAAGCCATTTATACCAAATCTGGTGTTCTTTGCGGATAACCTTTGTTTTGTAATTTCCTTTTAAAAGCAATAAGTATTGGGACTGGTGGCTCAGCAGTAGAGCACTTGCCTGGCATACAAGAGTACCGAATTCAAACCCCAGCACCACATACACAACTGAATGTTGGAGAAACAAAAACAATTTGAATAAATAAATAAAATAGATTTTTTTTCCCTCTCTCCCCTCTCTCTTAAAAAACTTTTTAAAGGCGATTGTGGATTTAGCTCAGTGGCAGAGCACTTGCCTAGCATGCACAAGACCCCAAGTTTGGTCCTCAGCCACAGGGAAAAAAAAATCAATAGGTGTTGCTTCTAGGCCTTTTGTATAAGATCAAGTGTAGTATCTGTTCTTATCAGTTTATTTGATACATCCTCTAGCCGAGGACAATATATTCAATGGATTTTTGGAAATAGGAGATGGAATAGGAGCTTGCTCTGTCCACTCCATGCATCGACCTGATATTGCAGTATCTCCAGGAACAGCGCACCCCCTCCAGGGGAATAAAACTGTTAAACAAAAGAAAAAAATCAATAGGTATTGAAAACTAAATATATGTTGTAACCTCCTAAAGAGTATAAATTGCAAAGGTTTTATGTCCACAACGTCCAGGAGATAGCAGAATTTTTGCTGCCTGGACCAATGCTGCAGCATTTATTAAACCTGTTTTCCTAAGAGCTTCCCCAGTGTCTGAGCCTCTTTTATCCCAATACACTGGTAAATCAATATGGGATCTAAGGTGAGTAATAAATACCTTATGTGAATGAGCTCTAAGTTGGTCTTGGGGTTTCTTAAAACTATAAAACAAGTCTTTAGGGATGGTTGGCTTTATATAAGTGGTTTCTAATATCAGAGTTAAGTGTACTGCATACTGTGAATATTAATAGACTCTTGGGGAAAGGTCCTTAAAGCTAAAATAATAGCTCCTAGTTCTGTCCTTTGAGGAGTTAAATATCCTGATTGAATTTTTTTTTTCTGTACCATTCCAGAGACAATGCTAGCCAAACCAGTCTGCCCTGATCCATTAGTAAAAACTGTTCTGCTCTCAGGTAGAGATTTATTACTAATTACTCGAGGGAGGATCCAAGAGGTAGACTGGAGAAAATATAATAATTTATCAGAGAGCCAATGGCTGTTAATATTTCCTAGAAAGTCATCCAGGGCAATTTGAAGTTGTATAGTAACATTTCATGCATTAATAAAATGATTTAAGGTTAAAGTAATGAATATAGAGTCTGGGTCTTTGCCCCAAAGGGTCCAGGCCCACTTGCAGCCTTGAATAAATTTCCCAATTAATTCCAGGTACAGTGTCACATGCTTGTGCCAGCATGTGCCTAAAATAGCCATTCAGTAACATCTAATCTTGTAGTATATTGTCCTAGCAATGCTGTGGGTAAAAAGAGAGTGGAAAAAATGAATAGATTTGGGGGAGGGAGAGATCGATTCAGGTTAATTGTTGAGAGGAGATGCCCTGAATAGTTAATAGAAGTTCGTCCTGGGTTCCTCAGAAAACTCTCAGGAAGAATTGAGATCTGGATCCCCCTGAAGTGTGGCAAGTAAGTACCTCAGCCAATGGGTAGGGATACCCAAAACTGACCTAAGCCAATTGGTGTCTGTCAATAATTTCTGAAAATCATTAAGAGTTCTTAATTTATCCATCCAGATTTCCACCTTTTGTGGCCTTATGGCTCTCTCAGTCACCTGGTATCCAAGATACTGCCAGGGGCTCAGTTTTGGGTTTTGTTTGTTTGTTTTTTAAGAGAGAGAGGGAGAGAGAAAAAAAGAATCAATTTTTATTTATTTTTTCACCTGGACTTTGTTTCTCTGACTTAGTTGTGTATGTGGTGCTGGGGTTTGAACCTGGGTCCTTGCACATGACAGGCAAGCACTCCAACTGTTGGGCCACCATGCCAGCCCAGGAGCTGAGTTTTTAAACTTTTTCTTGTGCGACGATTAATCTGTGAGAGAGGACTGTCTTATGGAGAGCTTGATATAAAGCTGCTAGTGGATTTTGAAAAATCGCAGTCTGGGAAAGCATTTGAGAGGAGAGCCAATGCTCTTGATACGCGCAAGTGGCACACAGTTGGGCTATTAAGCATCCCTTGAGGGAGCACCTTCCAATGAAATTGGGAATCAGGTTCTTGGTGGTTGATAGCAGGCAATGTGAAAGTGAATTCTTACAATCGTTAGGATCCAAAGGGATAGTGTAAAAGCAATATTTTAAGTCAATGACTATGAGGGGCCAGTATTTGCAAGTCATTGCCAGTAAAGGGATTCTGGCTTGTAGTGAGCCCTAATGACTTGTAGGTCATGGAGCAATTTCCATTTCCGTGATTTTTTGGGTATGACAAAAATGGAAGAATTGCATGGACTAGTCGATGGCTGTATGTGTCCTTCCTGCAATTGTTCCTGTACTAGTTCATGGGCATGTTTTAATTTTCCCCATTAAGGGGCCACTGCTCCACCCAAATTGGATTGCTAGTTTTCCCCTTCAAGGGCAAAGGGGAAATTGCAGAGGGCCCTATCTAAAATGTCAAGTATACCTCTCATTTTTCCTAATAAATCTCTTCCCCACAGATTAATGGCTACAGTGGCAACATACGGTTGCAGAAGGGCAGTTTGGGATTCAGGCCCTTTTACTGGTGACATTTCTAGACTTTGCCATAACTGATTACATTTTCCAGTTCCTGACAACTGGGAAGATGAAGGCTGAAGGGGCCATTCATCTGCTGGTCATTGAGCCTTAGTATGAACGGTAACATCTGCTCCTGTGTCAAGGAGCAAAACCCCAAAACCCTCAAAGGGCTTTCACTTGATAAACAACCTTGTAGTTGGGCGATCTCCAACAATTTTTTGTGTCCAAAAGGCAAAATGATCTCCTGTGGACCTGAAACCTTGAGTTCCCCTTTTAGCCTTTTGAACATGAGGCGAGATAGGGCAAAATAAGTTGGGCTATCTTGGTCCCTGCCTCAATGATATGTGTTCCACTACAGAATATTAACATCTATAGTTCCCCTTCATAGTCACTGTCAATAACCCCAGGAAGGGGGCTGGAGTGGTGGCTCAGCGGTTCTGGTGCTTGACTGGCATGCATGAGTACGCGAGTTCAAACCCCAGCACCACATACACAACAAAGTCTTGGAGCAACAACGGCCACATGAAAAACTAAAAATTGACTCTCTCTTTCTCTCTCTCTCTCTCTCACTGACTCTCTCTCTCTTAAAAACAAAAAAAATCCAATCGTAGCAGGAAAATGTCAGCCTCTTTTTTGTGTGCCACCTTGTCTCCGAATTGCCTGTTCCAAACCATCCACAAATGAGGTGTAAGAATTCTTGTGTACCTTGTTGGACTTTTGAGAAAGAACCCTGACCCTCTGATTACAAAGAACATAGGCAATTTGGCACATAGCAAAGGATATGTCAACTTTTCAGCATGGCCCAGCTGAGACAGAGCACCTATGAAGACAGCCCTTGCATGTAAATGCGACGTTTCCTGATTGGCTGCGTGCACCTCTGAGCCTCAATGCCAGGGCTGGACACTCTCTTCATCAGCCACTCTCTCCCAGAAAGCTCGGCTGATCACCAACATGCTCCTGTCAGATTGGCCAGTTACCAACAGGAAATCATCGAACAAGAACATTTTTAAATCCTAAGATACTATGTTGTGCAGATTTGTATAAATAATGTAAAACTTTAGTCGAATGGATGACTTTATGGAAAAATATAATTTACCAAAATTGATTCCAGTCAAATCAGAAAGTCTAAAAAGACCACTTATACAAAGAAGAAATAGAGAAAATTTGTCAGATTTGTCCTGCCCCTACAAAAGGTATCACAGAGATTCTGTTAAATGTTTAAAGATGGAATATCCCACAATTAAAATGCAAGAAAAAGGGGATGGAGGGCTGGAGCAGTAGCTCAGCGGTTACGGTGCTTGCCTAGCATGCGCGAGGACCTGAGTTCGAACCCCAGCCCCACGTGTACAACTGAATGTTGTAGCAACAAAGGCCACATGAAGAACTAAATAAAGTTGTTTCACTCTCCCCCCCCCACCTCTCTCTCACTGTCCCTCTGAAAAAAAAAAAAGAAAGAAAGAAAGAAAAAGGGGATGGAGTGGTGACTCAGCAGTTACCGCACTTGCCTGGCACGTGCAAGGATGCGGGTTTGAACCCCAGCACTACATACACAATGAAGTGTTGGTGCAACAAAAGCCATATGAAAAACCAGATAAAATTGATTCTCTCTCTCCCTCTCACTGTCCTTCTCTCTTAAAAACAAATGCAAGAAAAAAGAAATAGAACTACTGTGTGTGTTTTGTTTTGTTTTTAGAAAGAGCGGACAGTGAGAGAGAGAGTGAGAGAGAAAGAGAGAGAGAAAGCTAAGCAATTATTTAGTTTTTCAGGTGGCTTTCATTCCTGGGACACTTCATTGTGTATGTGGTGCTGGGGTTCAAACTTGCGTACTCGAACATGCCAGGCAAGCACTGTAACCCTGAGCCACTGCTCCAGCCTCCTCTGTGTGTTTTAATAGTAATATTGTCATATTTATAATTGCATAAAAATTTCTCCAAGTCAGTCACACTAATATTGATGAGCAAACTCCTAAATCAAATAGTAAGAAGGAGAATTAAATGGGATATATTTTAAAATACTATTAATGACCCAATGATTTTTATTTTAGAAAAGAACTAGTTAATATTAGAAAAAAACCTTTAATATGTTTTATCATATTATTAAACTATGGAGAAAATTTGTGTGTATCTTTTCAAAAGGCATTTGAAAAGCACTGTAAGCCATTTCTTGTTAAAGTAGAAATTTATGGATATTAGTTTCTTAAATAGGTTTTGAAGCTTTTCATATATATTTGTATATATATGACATTTACTTTACTAGTGAAATTTAGGAGACATTTCTGCTAGATTCAGAAACAAATCAAGGATGCCTCCTATGACATTATTTTCAACATTAGTCAATGCAAATAAAAAAGAAACAGTTATAAAACTAGGAAAGGAAGAGTTAAAACTATGTCTACTAGCAGATGATATGGTAATACACCTTAGAAATAAGAGAAAATGTATGGAAAATACTTAAAACCAATAAAATTTAGTAACATAGAAGGATATAACGTACAGAATCCATTAGTCCATGTTACACAAATAATAAATAATTAGGGAATATAATAGAAAAGAAGCTATTTACAATAACACAATCCTTTAACACTTCTACAAGTCTCAAAAGTTGACTTGAACAAATGGAGTGGTTTCTAAAATTATGAAAATTCTCTCCAAATTATCTTACATTTATTTGGAGATAACTTTGGATTCACACACAGTTCTAAGGATTTAGGAAGATTTCATGTATTCTTGACCCAGTTTCCCCCAATGGTAACATCTTGGAAAACTGTAGCTTAACCTCACAACTAGTATACTGACCTTGACAGTCAGGATACAGACATATCCATTGCCCTTACATTGCCTATGTGGCTCACTTCTCATCCAACCTCATTCACTGCTTAATACCTGGCAACCACTATTCTGTTCCCCATTTCCATATTTTGACATTTCAAGATGTTATATAAGCCGGGTGTAGTGCCACATGCCTTATCCCAGCTACTTGGAAGCCTGAGACAGGAGGATCACAAGTAATAGGTCAGGTGGGCAACCTAGTGAGACCTGTCTCAAAAATGAAAAAGGGCTGGAGTGTAACTCAGTGGTAGAGCGCCCCTGGGTTAAATCTCTAGCATCGCATACACAAAAAAGAAAGTTATATATAAGGAATCAGATAATATATAATCTTTTGTGATTGAGTTTTTGCACTCAGCATAATTCTCCAGAGTCATGTAGGTTGTTATATGAATCAGTATTTAATCCTTTCTTTTTTTCGAGACTAGGTCTTTCTATATTTCCCAGGTGGATATTGACAGTAGCTGGGACTATAGGTGAGCACCACCATTCCCTTTTATTGTTGTGTAGTATTCCATTGTGTGTAGATATATGTGTATGGAAATATGATTAGAAAAGTAAATTGAGGTATAATGACAATGTCACATCAAATAGAGAATATCAACAAAGAGAAGTTATTAAAAAGAACCAAATGGGCTGGAGCAGTGGCTCAGTGGTTACAGTGCTTACCTGGCATGCGCGAGGACCCAGGTTCGAACCTCAGTGCCACATACACAACTGAGTGTCAGAGCAATGAAGATCGGATGAAAAACTGAGTACAAGTGATTCTTTCTCTCTTGCTCGCTGTCTCTCTCTCTCTCTAAAAAAAAGAACCGAATGGAAATTCTGTAGTTGAAAAAAATAACTGAAATGAAAACTCACTAGAGAGGTCCCACTGTAGATTTGAATTGACAGAAGAAATAATTAAAAACTGAAAAATAATCCAAAGGAGTTAGTCCCAAGAACAGAGGAAAAGAACAGTGAAGTAAAGTGAATGGAGTCTCAGAAACGTGGGACACTTGTAAGTATACCAGTACTATAGTGGGTGTTGTAGAAGGTAGAGACAAAGGAGTATTTTAAAAAATGTCAAAGAAATGATAGCAAAAATCCCCCAACCTATTAAGAAACACCTTTACATCTAGGAAACTCAATTATGGGATAGTAAGATACACACAGAAAAATCCACATTATAGTAAAACTGCTGCAAGTGAAAGAAAAAAATCTAGAAAGCACCAAGAGAAGAACAACTGTGTAGAGAAACCCCAGTGTGATTGATAGCTGACTTCTCAGCAGAAACAATGGAGGTCAGAAGGGAGTGTGATAACATATTCAAAATGTACACAAAGGAAAAGATGTCAGTCACCAACCTTGTGTTTAATAAGCTGTTATCTTTCAAAAATGAAGGTGAGGGCTGGAGAGGTGGCTTGGTGGTTACAGCGCTTGCCGGGCATGCACGAGTACGCGAGTTCAAACCTCAGCACCATATTTATCGCTCTCTCTCTCTCACTGTCCCTCTCTCTTTAAAAAAAAATGAAGGTAAAATAAAGTTATTCCAGGATAGACAAACTCTGAGAGAATATACTTATATCTAGCCAGTCTCAAAAGAATAATTAAGGCATGGTGGTGTATACCTGTAATTCTATCTACTCAGAAGGCTGAGGCAGGATGATCACATATTGGAGGCTATTGTGCAACTCAGTGACACCCTGTTTTAAAATAAAAAGGACTGGGGATGAAACTCAGTAGTAGATTGTAAACCAAATATGTTCAAAGCCATAGGTTCAATCCCCAGTAACACCATTACCAAAAACAACAACAAAAAAAAATTAAAGTTCTTCAGGATGAAAGTCTCTCGTATGATAACTTAAGTATGTATGATAAGGAGTAAATCTGAAACTATAAAAGATAATAGAAATAGATGTCTTCCATTCTTCTCTTAGCTGGTAACAAACCAGTTGTGTAAAATTTTAAAAGCAATTTTCATCAATTATATTGGTGGACCTAAAGGATGTGGAAATGGAATAAATTTATTTTATACACATACTACGCACACCAATAACAACACAAAGGAAGTGGCTAAGAGCAAAGTTGCGCTGGGTTAAGAATGACTGGGACTGGAGCAGTGGCTCAGCCGTTATGGCACTTGCCTGACATGAGCAAGGACCTGGGGTTGAACCCCAGCACCACATATTCAACTAAGTGTTGGAGACATGAAGGCCAGATGAAAAAAATAAAAAATAAAATTGATTCTCTCTTTCTCTCTCACTCTCTCACTCTCTCTTTAAAAAAAAAAATGACTTTTTTTTAACCTTTTTGTTTAAAATGGAGTGTGCTGGATATAACTACAATTTTGTTCAGATGACTGCAGAACTTGGAAAAGCTGTTGCTGCTATTGATACACAAATACTGCTATTACTGGCCTTTTTATGTGCTTATAAATATATGTGCATATATATACACATACTACGCACACCAATAACAACATAAATATATATATATATATATATATATATTTGAATTTTGGGAAACTTTAACTTTGGAAAACGTATACCGGTTTACTGTGTTGAGTTGGCATTGTACAGAAATTAACAGCCATATTGGTCTAAAAACATTAAACTTAATTTTGAAATTGATTTGAGTTGTCTTACAATCATAAATGCATATAAAGTTAAACTTAATTTTTTTCCATTTGTACAGGAGTAACACTCTGTACTAAATATGTAAGGTCTTATTTATATGGGTTTGATTACAGAAACTAATAAAGTAATCTTTAAATAGAATGACTACAGATGGCAAAGTAATAGTTATAACAATAATTATGCATTAATAGCACTAATAAATGTAATAGGTGCAACAATAGAGGGAATAGTTCCCTATATCTTACTGGAATTAAGACAGTATAAACTTGATTATGGTTCTGATGTGTTAATTGTATATGGTAAGTTAGAGCAACCACTAAACAATTTTATTATTGTGTTGTTGTTTTGAGACAGGATCTCCCTATATGGCCTAGGCTGGATATAAACTTCTGAGCTCAAGTGATCGTCCCCCTTAAAGCAAAATAAAGTGATAAAGAAGGAATAGGGAAAACAAAACAAAACAAAACAAGATATATGGAAATTAAAAGTAAAATAGCAGCCATAAATCCAACAAATATGATTTTATCAATAATAACATTAAGCATGAATGCATCAAGCAATCTAATCAAAAGAGAGATTTTAAGACTGGATAAAAGAACAACATCCAACTATATGCTGTCTATAATAGACATATATTAGATTCAAACACACAAAATAGAAGGTAAAAGAATGAAAGAAGATTTTTCGCATAAGACAAATGAAAGGGATTATACTGTATCAAACAAAATGGACTTTGAAACAAATACATGTCAGTAAAGATAAAGAGAAACATTTTACACCTGGAAAATAGAAGTTGCATAGGCATCTTAATAACAGCATACACATGTATGTGCACACCTATGTGGGGACAGTGCTAGTGATCGGATCCAGGGCCTTGCACATGCTGAACAAGCACTTTGCCACTAAGCTACATCCCCATTCCCCAAAGCATCAATATGCACGAAGCAAAAAATGACAAAGAAATAGACCATTCGATAGTAATCGTTGGAGAATTCAGTGTTCACTTTCCATAACCAATAGTGCTGGGCTGAAAATCAAAGAAATTAAAGATTTGAACAGTGCTATGAAGCTTTTAGCTAGCTAACAGACAATTATGGAATACTCCACTGAGCAACCAAAAATACATTCATCTCATGTGCACAGGGAAAATAAAATACTAAGCTATAAAACAAACCTCAATGAATTTAAGATGATAAAAATAAGAAAAGGATGTGGTTTAAGCATAACGACATAAAATTAGAAATCAATACTGAAGGAAAACGGAAAATTCACAAATATGTGCAAATGCAAACTCTGCATATTCTTAACCAATGGGATAAAAAAGAAATTACAAGTGGAATTAAAACATACTTCAAAATGACTGAAAATCCCTAAATCAGTTCTTAGAAAGGAAATTTATAGCTCTAAGATGCCTGGGTTTTGTTTTCTGTTTTAAAAAGAGTGAGAGACTGAAAGAATCAACTTTATTTAGTTTTTCTTCTGGTTTTTGTTGCTCTGACACTTCGTTGTGCATGTGGTGCTGGGGTCTGAACCTGGGTTCTCACGCATACCAGGCCAGTGTGATACTGCTGAGCCACTGCTCCAGCCCCTAAGATGCCTGTTTTAAAGAAAGAAATCTCAAATCAATAACCTAGCCTTCCACCTAAGACACTGGCAAAAAGAGTGAACTAAACTTAAACCAGTAGAAGGAAGGAGATTTGAACAGAAATTGATTAAACAGAATAGAAAAATGAGAAAATCAAATGAAACCAAAAGCTATTCAATTGAAAAGATCAACCAAATTGACAAATCTTTAGCAAGATTGATCAAGGAAAAAAGAAGACTCAAGTTAGTAGGACCTGAAATGAAACGGGTACATTTCCACAGATATTACAAAAGTAAAAACTATTTTAAAGGATTATTATACAACAATTACATGCCAATTAATCAGACAAATAGAGGAAACAAATTCTTACAAGACACAAACTTCCAAAACTGACTCAAACTGACATCTGAATAGGCCCTAAGACAAGCAATTAAATTAGCATTCATAAAACTACCAAAGCTCAGGCCCAGATGACTTCACTGCTGATTCTACCAAATATTTATAAAAGAATTAATACCACCTCTTGATGAATCCTTCCAAAAACAGGACAGAATACTTTCCACTAATTTTAGGACTGCAGAATGACAATGACACAATGCCAAAAAAAGATATCACAAGAAAACTTTTGAGTAATTATCTCCTTTACAAAAATTCTCAAGAAATATTAGCATAGGGAACCCAGCAACACACAAAAAAGGTTCACATACCATGATGAAGTTGGGTCTATCTGATAAACATAAGGTTTGGTGTGACATCTGAAAATGAATTAATGTAGTACATCATATCAATAAAATTTTTAAAAATTGATTTTTTGTAAAGGTGCTGTATTAGATTCCTATGGTTGCTATAAAAAAAGTTTCTACAAACTCTGGCTCAAAACAACATGGTAGAGTTGGAGCACTGGTTCACGGCAACAGTGCTTGTCTGGCATGCTCAAGGACCTGGGTTCAAACCCCAGCATGACATACACAACTAAGTGTCGAGAAAACTAAAGAAACGGATGAAAAAATAAAATTGATTTTCTTTTCTTCTCTCCTTAAAAACAAACAACAAAAAAAATGGTACCTTAAGTTACATACGTCATAAGTCTGAAATGAGTTTTCCTATTCTAACATCAAGAGTTGGCTCCGATCTGGGCAAGATGGCGCCTGTGATCCCAGCAATTTGGGAGGCTCAGCAGGACGATCATGAGTTCAAAGTCAGCCTCAGCAACTTAGTGAGGCCTCGAGCAACTAAACAAGACTCTATTATCTAAAACAAAAAAACAAAAACCAAAGAAGTTGGCATGGCTGCTTTCCTTTGTGGAGGCCCAAGATGTTTCTTCCCTTTTACAAGCTAAAGAATTTCATAACTTTCATCTTCAAATCCAAAATGGCCAGGCATATCTTTCCCACTTCATGCCACTATGGTACTGACTCAAATCTTCCTCTTCTTCATTTAAATACCCAAGCAATTATATCAGGCCCAAATGGAACAAACCACTATAATCTCCCTATTTTAAGGTCAGCTGATTAGCAACTTTAACTCAACCTGGTAACTTAATTCCTCCTACCATTTTAAATAAAATATTCCACAAGGATGGAGGCATTTTGAGGGAACCATTATTCTGCCTACCACAGATGTTGAGATAATTCAAGAGGAAAGTGATAATTTTGTCAACAAATGGCACTAGAAAAACTAGATTTCCATATGGAAAAAAATAGCTTTGATCATTACTTCACACCATACAGAAAAACTAAAAGTGGATCACAGACTTAAACATTAAAATTTTAATACCTTTATAATTAAAAATTGGACTAATTCTTCACAATACTGAGGTGGGGTACATTTTGTAGAAACAATGCAAAATATGAATCACAATAAAGATGATAAATTGGATTTCATCAAAAGTAAAAACTACTTTTTGAAAAACAACAACAAGAAACTGAAAGGAGCCAGTGGTGCATCCCCCTGCCTCAGAAGGATCACCAATTCAAAGCCAGCTTCAGCAACTTAGGGAAGTCCTGTCTCGAATTTTTTAAAAGGTCTGGAGATGTGGCTCGGGGATACAGCTTAGTATGTGTAAGGCCCTGGGTTCAATCCCCCGAACTGAAAAACAAAAACAAAACAAAACAAACAAAAAGAAACACAGAAAAGTAAGCCCCAAACAATGAGAAAATATTTGCAACATGTGTATCTGACAAAAGATTTTTATTCAAAACAAATAAAAAACACTACCCAATAGCAGTACAAGCAATTTGAAAATAGAAAAAAAAAAAAAAAGGACAGGTCTTTAAAAATAATGTGTATGAGAACACACAGTCATTAGGAAATGCAGATCAAAAACACAATTTGATACTGCTGCTCACCCTCAAGATAACTAAAACTCCAAAGATTGCCAGTAGAAAGTGTTGAAGCGAAATGAACAACTGGCCTGTTTCATACACTGCTGGTGAGAATATAAATGGTATAACCACTTTGCAAAGCAGTCTGGCAATTTCTTGCAAAATTAAAGATGCACTTATATGACCCACCAATTCCATTACTACATATTTCCTAACATAAGTGAAAGCATACTTGTACACAAATGCTTATTTCTCGTTCAAAGCTCTGTCAGAATCACGGCTTGGACTTGAGTCCCCTGTGTTTCTCTTTTGCTAGTAAAGCAATAGAACTTCTTATTCCTTGTTCTTAAAATCTCGACCTCCATCATTGGATTGGCATAAAGTGTACAATTTGGTCGCTTTGGTATATTCAGAGTTGTCTCAACATTATCTCATTCAAGAATATTTTCATCACTCCCCAAAAGGAGCCACATACCTATCAACAACCACAATTCCCCCTTGCTCTGTCCGTTCTTAACTAATATACTCCAAGTCTGTGGGTTTGCCTATTCTGGACAATTTCATATAAATGGGATCGTATATCTATCCTACGGCTCAGTTTATCCACGGAGGAATGCAAAACTGGCAGTTCCGTCAGGCCGAGCGTTCAGAGTGGGCTCCAACTCCTAGAAGAGTTCAGGACCTCTGGCTGGCTCAGTGCAGCAAGTCCGCAAAAGCAACTTTTCCTCCTCCGGCCCCGGGCCTTCCATTTTCCGGCTCTTGACTACATTTCCCAGGAATGCTTGCGGCTCCACTCACTTACGGCCACACCTGGCAACCGTCTCCGGGTTCTCGGGGAACTCCCTGAGGGTGGCCAGGTCCTGCGTTGTGTGAGTTTCCCTCCCGAGACTTCATCGCGACCGCTAGGACTCGGAACTGCAGTTCCCAGTGCCGGCCGGGGCTGTGGGCCAGACTCAGGGTGTGGGAAGGAAGGAACTGGGAGGATGGGCGCCATCTTCCCCGCGCGCCAGCGGACTACATTTCCCAGAGACCCCCGCGAGGACCGGGCTGCCTCTCCCTTTGCGGGCGGGACCCTCGGGCCTGCAGACCAGGGGAAGTGCGCGGCGAACGGCCTAGGCCTCCGGGGCTCCAGCAGGCTGCGCAGGTGCGTCCCTGGGCGACTGAAGGGTCATCCCAGGCGGTTCCGAAGTGTCAAGCATGTAGCGCGGGCTCGGGCGGGGAAGCGGTCGCGAGATGTGGGCTTCAGTGTATGATGGTGACCTTAGGTGACTCCGCGGCGCTGTGTAGGTGCGGGTGTGACTTTATGTTTCTCCGGTGGGTGTGTCATTGTGTCCACGCTCAGAGCTGTGGGTGCGTGTGTGACTGCTCATTCTCGAAGTTTTGTGATGGTTAACAGTGTGTGGCTGCATGTATATTTGTGTCCCGGTGGTTGGACTGGTTGTGTTAATTTTGGACCGTTTTAACTTTGTGTGCCACTGTGTGTATCCGGGGATGGTGGTGGAGAATCTGTGCTTAAGCACAGATTCTGTGTGAATGTTAGCAGTAAGTGTACTGGGTGGCTGTGAAAGTGATTATGTAACTGCATGTGGCCGTGTGTGTGTGCAGTTGGTAGGTGCATGTAATCGTGCCAGGGTAATATTATAAGTTCGAGTGGCTGTTGTGTTATTTTGAGTGTGTGATAGTGTGTAGTGCTCAGTGAGGAACTGGAGGGAATTGTAATTGGGTGTGGCTCTAGAGAATGTGATACTGTGACTACTGTAGCACCATGGTTTTGTGTGGTGTTGTGCTGGAAGGGACTGTGAACATGTGGATGTGATTGTGTATCCCCAGGGTGGACTGTGTGTGACTCCATGACTGACCAGGTGATGTGTGTGTGCCTGTGAGGGTGTATGGGGTTCTCTATAGTGGGTAAATGACCGCGGCACTGGGTTCCTACGAGTGCCTGTGATTGCCCTTGTGACTCCTGCTCTCTATCCTAGGAGATCGCAGTGGGGTTGGGACAGATTCTGGACTTGGATAACATAGCCTTACCCGGCCACTTAAACCAGGCCGCTCAGGACAGCCTAGCCTTCTCTGACCTTTCTTTCCATGGTAGTAGTTGTGGGTCCAGAGAACCTCTCATCAGGTCAATCCAGGCCACAAAATAGGTCTGGCATCTCAGGATTCCTTTCTTCTTCCTCAATTGTGTCCTTCCAGAGGTATCCAGAGAAAGAAGAGAAATGGCTGTTGACCAAACCAAATATAAGATGCACTGAGGTTTCCTTTTTGCTTTTCTTCTTTTGGATGGTCTTACTGGTTAAGTGACCTGGTTCTCATATTTTTCCATCCAAGAAAATGATGGGAAATCCTGGGGTGGATACACAGGTTCCAGTATTCTCCCTGACTTCCTTCTACTTAATGTTCACATATTAATTTAGAAAATAGATAAGGTTTTTCCTGTGCACTAAGTTCTTCTCCAATGCATACATGTATCTGAAGCATGATTATTTTTAAAAATCTGAAAATAGGAAGTTACAAAAGGCAAGAGTAAATTCCTATCACCTAAAAATAGCCACTGGCAATATTTTGATCTATTTCCTTATAAATTTCCTATGCAACTATAGTATACATCATTTTCAAGATTGGGATCTTATGGCATTTCTTCTTAAATTTCCACTGAACGTTTAGTTTTCCTTTTTTAATTTCTGAATATAATACATACGTACAAACAAAACTTAAAATGTAGACATACAGTTTGAGACAATTATAAAGGGAACCACTACATTAAAAAAAAAAACTTGCATCAGGACTCCAGAAGCCCCTATTAGTCCTTTCCCTAAAATAAACCTATCCTCTTGCTTTCTTAGGTAATCATTAACCTGACTTTGGTGATCATTATTTTCATGCTGGCTTTGGGGAAAAAAAATTTTTTTTAACTTTACATCTACTTATTCCTAAACACTATACTTTAGTTTGGCCTTTTAAATTTTATAAAAATGGAATTGTGCTGTGTAATGTTGTTTTGGGTCTTGGTTTTCTTGAACAAATCATATTTGTTAGACTCACGTTTGTTTTTACAAATAGGTGTAGTTTGAACATTGGTTATTTCCAGTTTTTGACCTTTTTTTCCTTTTTTTTTTTTTTTGTACGGGGGATTAAACCCAGAGAGGCTTAG
The DNA here is from genome assembly GCA_004027875.1 of Aplodontia rufa. NCBI lineage: Eukaryota > Metazoa > Chordata > Mammalia > Rodentia > Aplodontiidae > Aplodontia > Aplodontia rufa. The sequence continues at coordinate 12,875 of PVKS010014587.1, read as the reverse complement.
AGAGGCTTACCAGTGAGCCACATATCCAGCCCTTTTTGGTTTTTATTTTGAGTCAGGGTCTTGCTAAGTTGCTTAGTGCCTCACTAAGTTGCTGATGCTGGCTTTGAACTTGTGATTCTCCTGTCTCAGCCTCCAGAGTCACTGGGATCACAAGAGTGTGCAACTGCACCTGGCAGTTTTTGACTTTTATGAAAGGGCTGCTCTGAAAACATTTTTACAAGTGCTATGGTATACATGATTTCCTAGTGTATAGCATGTGAAGTGACTGCAGGACCATAGAATATGTCGTGGAGGGTGGCTGTCCCAGAGGCTTTGGAAGCTCTGTGTTGCTTTCCCCACACCTGCCCTGTGCATTTCTTCATCCATATCTTTTGTAATATCCTTTATTATAAACTGGTAAAAGTGTTTCCCTGAGTTGTTTTTTTTTTTTAAGAGAGAAGGACAATGAGAGAGAGAGAGAATTAATTTTTATTGAGTTTTTCACATGGCTTTCATTGCTCTGACACTTAGTTGTGTTGGTAAGTGCTGGGGTTTGAACCTGCTTACTGGCGCATGCCAGGCAAGCACGGTAAGCACTGAGCCACCGCTGCAGCCCCTCCCTGAGTTCTTTGAACTGCTCAAATGAATCAAAACTGAGGAGAGGGTTGTGGGATCCCCCGGTCAATGCTTCAGTCAGAAGCACAGGTTATACAACTTGGTGCTAAGGCTGGCTTGTAAGGTGGCAGGATGTGGGAGCAGTCTTAGGGAACCAACCTGTGGGATCAGATATTATCTCCAGGTAGACAGTGTCATGGACTGGAGGCCTGCTGCAGCACTGATTGCTCACTAGTATCACTATGATCTTAACAGCATTTCACAAACTAGGTTTCAATTAACTGATAGTTCTCTTAGATTCCATTGTAGTGCAAGGAGCAGCAGAAGTATTCCTACTATATTGTTGATAAATTTTTGTTACTTGGCCAATGGGAGCTGTGTTTGGGAAGTGCTTTTTAAAAGATTCCTTTCTTCACAGCACATGATATTTTTTTAAAACATCCTCATCCTTTTCCTTTTTTTTTTTTTTTTTTTTTTTTTTTTTTTTTGTTCTGAGACATGGCATCAGCTACTCTCCAGCTTCCCTTTTTTTCTTGTCTTCCTTTCCTTCCTGGAATTAAATAAAAAACCAAACATGGCAGACTTGTGTCATACCTAAGAGTTTATGTTTGGCAAAAGTGCTGTTTATTATTGGATTATTATAGCACTACAATTGAAAAGCTTTCATTTTAAAGTTTGTGTTTACATTGTTTTTTTTAATGTAGCTTTCCTATGGTAAATGATTTTCTCAATATATTAATTTCTCATACTTTAATAGGTTATTGGAGGCAACAGATAGGCAATTAATTGAGGAAGTGATTGAATCTGCGACATTCCTACAATAAATAGATTATGGAATTAATTTTTTTTCTTTTTTAAAATGATAAAATAGGACTTACAAGAAATTTCACATTCAAGTAGATGTGCCTGTCCATAAGAGATATGGGTTTTGCCAGTAACAGATACAGGCACTATTAGATATTAACTTCATTACGCAGTGATTGAACCCTCCAGTAGTGACTTTTTTTTTTTCATGTTTGTTTGTTGTTTTGTCTTGGGCATTGAACCAAGGGATACTCTACCACTGAGCTCTATTTTTATTTTTATTTTTATTTTGAGACAAGGACTAATTAAGTTGCCCAGGCTGGCCTTAAACTTGGCAGTCTTAATCTCTTGAGAAAGTGGGATTACTGGTGTGCCCCTGCTCCTCTTCAGTAGTAATCTTTGACTTTATGAGACTGTTAACTTTCCTATGACTGTCTTGCCTAAAAATTTACAAGCTCAAAAGAGAGTTTAAAATAGGATTCTCTCCCCCCCCAAGGTAAGCACTTTGTGTTTTGAGCAGTGTACTTCTCATTTCATGTAATTTGAGTGGTACAGATGAAAATAAGTTAAATGAAAACCAGGAATATCCTACAAGAGAAAATTAGGATGTATGTAAACTTTTGGGGCTTAATCCTTTCTCTTCTAATTTCCTCCTCCAATCTATTTTCCTTGTAAAAAGCCAAACAAAGATGCGTTGGATTTCTCTCTCATTCCCTCCCAAAGTGTTCATGTTACTCTGTTTGCTCTCCTTCATAGAAAATAGAGTTAGGGCTGGAGCGGTGGCTCAGCGGTTTTGGTGCTTGCCTGGCAAGCACGAGGACCCGAGGACCCGGATTCAAACCGCAGCACCACATACACAACTAAGTGTTGGAGCAACTTAAAGCCACGTGAAAAACTAAATAAAGTTGTTTCTCTCTTTGTCTCTCTTGCTGTCCCTCTCTCTTTAAAAAAAAAAAAGAAAGAAAGAAAATTGAGTTATTTCCATTTCAAAGTAAGTGGGAATGCCTTTGGATTATAATGGATTTGGATTATAATAGAAATTGCATTAAATAGGACACTAAAGAGTTGGGTTCTGTTTTAGAAGGTAACCTAGCCCAACATCTTTACTTATTAGGAAATGCAGATCAAAATCAAAGTTAGGTACCACTTTATAACAACCAGGATAGCAAGTTAAAGAAAAGGTAATAGTAAGTGCTAGTGAGCACTTGGAGAAATTACACTTTAGAAAACAGTGTGGCAGTTATTCAAAAAGTTAATTACCATACAACTCATCAGCTCTGCTCCTAGTTATATGTCCAAGAGAATTGAAAAACTATTCACATAAAAACTTGTACCTGATTCGGGTGTGGTGGCACATGCATATAATCCCAGCAACTTGGGAGGCTGAGGCAGGAGGACTGCAAGTTCAAAGCCAGCCTAAGCAACTTAGCTACACACTCTTTCAAAAATTAAAAAATACAAAGGGCTGGGGATGTAGCTCAGTGGTAGAGTGACCTGAATCCAATCTCCAGTACAAAAAATAAAAATAAAGAATAAAAACTTGTCTTTGAATGTTCTTATCTACAGTATTCAAGACAGCCAAAACGTGGAAATGACCCAAATGCCCATCAACTGAAGAATGATAAACAACATGTAATATATCCATACAGTGGAATAGTATTTGGCAGTAAAAAGGAATGGGGTTCTGATACATGCTACAGAATTTATGTACCTTGAAAACATGGTAAATGGAAGAATCCAGTCACCAAAGTACACATGTTATATGATTCCATTTATATGAAATGAAAATGTCTAGGCACGTCTATAGAGGTAGAAAGTAGATTAGTGGTTACTTAAGGATTGGGGATGAAGAGTAAATGGGGATTGACTGTTAATGGTTTGGTTTTGTTTTGTTTTGTTTTGTTTTGTTTTGTTTTGTTTTAGGAGATAAAAAGGTCCTAAAACTACATTGATGTGAGTATACTAATGTTGAATTGTACACTTTAGGTGGGTAACTTAAAGTGACTTTACTTGTAAAGTATATGTGATAGCTCAAAATAAATGTCACCTAAAATTAGTGGGAAGGATTCTAAATAAAATAATATTAGTTATTACATAATTGTTGAAGTTGTTTAGTAGATTCATGGGGGTTCTTTATAGTATGTAAACATTACTTTTTTGTATGTTTAGAAATTTATATATTAAAAAGTTATTTAAGCCAGGCATGGTGGAACATACCTGAAATCCTAGCAACTCTGGGGGCTGAGGCAAGAGGATTGCAAGTTCAAAGCCAGCTTCAGCAATTTACTGAGACTCTAAGAAACTTTGTGAGATTGTCTCAAAAGAAGGGCTGGGGCTGTAATTCAGTGTTAAGTGCCCCTGAGTTCAATCCCCAGGTCTGCAAAAAAGAAAAAAAAATATTAAAGAAACAACAAATAGCTTTTTCTCAATGGGTTTGCCACCAGAACACAAGTGTCATGAAAACCACCACTAAATTAAAGCCAAAATTGGAATGGAAAAGAGTCATATCAACATCGTCATTGGACACGTAGATTTGGGCAAGTCCACCATACAGGCCATTCGATCTACAAATGTGGTGGGATTGACAAAAGGACCATTGAAAATTTTGAAAAGGAGGCTGCTGAGGTGGGAAAGGGCTCCTTCAAGTATGCCTGGGTCTTGGATAAACTGAAAGCTGAGCATTAGCATGGCATCGCCATTGACATGTTCCTGTGGAAATTTGATGAGTGAAAGGGACATCAGTAGAGTAGAGAAAGGAGCATGGAAGGAGGGAAATGCAAGGGAATATGAACCAAAACAGAATTCCCTGAATGTGCACATTCGTCAAGATGAACCCAACTACTACGTAACAATTGCTTTATTCTTTCCCATAGCTTCTCTCAAGCTTCCTTGAGGACCAGTGAGTGTCTGCTCCTGAATTAAGTTTTTTGGTCAGGGTTGGCTGACAAAAACCCTTCTGGTTTCTTCCAGTTACAAAATCAGTTTTATTTTTAATGATTACCATGTCCATTTCACTGTACTAATTAAAACTATTAAAAAAAAATTTTGAAGTTTAAGCTTCTGTGTGCTTGAGCTGGAAGCTTGCAGTGAGAGTTGTGATATCTACTTCTCCATTTCCTTTCCCTGGATTTCTCCTCTTTTCCCATAGGTTTTCTTGACTCTCTGAAGTTGGGCACAAGTAAAGAAAGACAGACTAAATCAAGGAAAATCTTAATTGTGATGACACTGGTTCTCTTTTGTCTTGGGACAGGTTCATACCTGCTCTGTGAGGAGGAGGCAGTAACCCTACTCAACCTGACTACTTAGGATTCCTGCATTCTGCCTTCGAGCATCAGTCCTTCTACCCTTTTCTGGAGGTCTGATGCCCTACTGTAAATCCTCTTGGTAGACTTGGAACAAACCCAGGTCCAAGACTTCCTATTATGGAGTCCATATCTAGTCCCAGTCTTTGTACCATCTAAATTCTGGGAACACAGAAAATTTTCGTTTCCTTTTTCTCTTTCGTTGATTGATTGATTTCAGTACTGGTAATGGAATTCAGGGGTGCTTTCCCACTGCTCTACATCCTAGCCCTTTTATATTCTTCATTTCAAGGCAGTCTAAGTTGCCCAGGCTGGCCTCAAACTTGTGATTCTCCTATCTTAGCTTTGCGCTCACTGGGATTACAGGCTTGTACCACTGCACCCAGCACAGGGAACATTTTCTGAGAACTCACCACATTCTCCTTGGAACTTGCACTGAGGTTCCACCTTTTATTTATGAGGTGAGAAACAGCGTTTTCCAGAAATATACCTTTCTCTCAAAGACAGCCTTCTCTCATAGACTCTCTAATCCCTGAAACACCTTTGAGATGGTTGTTGAATTGAACTAGGGGCATAAAAATCACCCTTTTTTTGGTGGTGAGGGGGAGCAGATACCAGGGATTGAACTTAGGTGTGCTTAACCATTGAGCCACATCCCTTACCCTTTATATTTTTATTTTTTTGAGACAGGGCCTTGCTAAGTTGCTGAGGCTGGCTTTGAACTCTTCCTTTTTTTTTCCTTCCTTCTTTTTTTTTTTTTTAAAGAGGGACAGTGAGAGAGAAAGAAAATCAGTTTTTATTTAGTTTTTCATGTGACTTTTGTTGCTACACCACTTCATTATGTATGTGGTGCTGGGGTTCGAACCTGTGTCCTTGCACATTCCAGGCAAACACCGTAACCGCTGAGCCACCGCTCCAGCCCCTGGCTTTGAACTTTTGAATCCATTCCTTTGCAAGTCCTACAAACGATGGCTGAGGTTCTTATTGGTGTCATGGCCTCTATGGTCTTGCTGTCCTTCTCTGGGACATATATTAAGCTAAGAATGAGAGATACATATTTTAACATACTCTTGACAAACTGAAAACCAACACAAGCAATAATTCAAGAAGGCAGAGTCAATATTCAGAAATCAGTAGAACATTGGATATTTAAAAAAAAAGATGGAAGATACACTGGAAAAGGGCATCATTTTAATAATAGCCTCAAAATAGTATAAAATGTCTAGGAATATTAATAAGAAATGTGTATGATCCATATAAAATTTTTTTTTTAAAGAGAGAGGGACAGTGAGAGAGACAGAGAAAGAGAGAAACAACTTTATTTACTTTTTCACATGGCCTTAGTTGCTCCAACACTCAGTTGTGTACATGGTGCTGGGGTTTGAACCCGGGTCCTTGTGCTTGCCAGGCAGGCGCTGAAACCGCTGAGCCACCGCTCAAGCCCATGAAAAAATTTTTAACATTCCTGAAAGACATAGATACTGACTTTACTAAGTAGAAAGGTATTCTGTGTTAAAGGAAAGAAAGACTCAAAATCATAATTTTTTTTCAGGAGAATAGCTTTGTGGAAGACTGACCGTCTCCTGCAATACTGAAAGCCATGGCTGAGGTGAGTTGATGCTTTTTCTTTCCTTGCTGACATGCAGTTATTAAAATAATAATGATGGGGGCTGGAGCAGTAGCTTAGCAGTTTTGGCACTTGCCTAGCATGCGCAAGGACACGGGTTCGAACTCTAGCAGCATGTACATGATAGGGTGTCAGTGCAACGAAGGCCACATGAGAAACTGAATAAAGTTGATTCTCCCTTTAAAAAAAAATGATAACGGTGATGATACGAGCTGGGCACAGTGGCATTCCAGCTCCTCAGGAGGCTGAGCTGAGAGAATCACAAGTTTGAGGCCAGCCTCAGCAATTTAGCAAGACCCTCCTCTCAAAGAAAAAAAGACATAAGCATTTGCTTGCTTTCTTCTGCCATTTCGGAATAACAGTGTCCCTCTTCAGGATCCTGGTCCCCATTTCCTCATACTGGCTAGATAATGCTTACCATTCCTTGGTCTTTTTTCCTATCAGCTTTAATATTTCCATTAGTAAATAACTGAGCATCTTTTTTCTCAGCTCTCTCCCATGGACTCTGATGCAGAGGAAATGTATCTATTTAGGGAAATAAGAGTAGATTTGTAGAGTGAATTTGTCCTATCTAAACTGTGATTTGATGAAGTACAAGTATAAGTTGCTTAGCTGGGAACAAGCGTGGAAGAGCTTACTGTCATTTTCCATTAAGATAGCATGGAAGATGGTATTAATAACTCCAAATGTTAGGTTTTTTGTTTGTTTTTGTTTTAAAGAGAGAGAGGAACACTAGGAGAGAGAGAGGGAAAGAGAGAATCAATTTTATTCAATTTTTCATGTGGCTTTTGTTGCTCTGACACTTTGTTGTGTACAAGGTACTGAGGTATGAACCTGTGCTCTCAAGCATGCCAGGCAAGCACAATAACTGCTGAACCACTGCTCCAGCACCTAAATGCTAGATTTTTTTATAGATCTCCTAGATTATAGGGCTTTAGAAATCATGGGGACAGTGGTTTATACAGATCTCTGAGACTGTTAGGGTATGTGTGATAGCTTTCTGTTACTAAAGCAAAATATCTGAGAAAATCACCTTATAAAGTAAAAAAGCTTTATTTTTGATGTTGACAGTTTTAGAGGTTTCAGTCCATGATTGGGTGACCCTGTTACTTTGGAGCTTGTGGTGAGGCAGCACATCATGGCAGGGATCATGTGGTAAAATAAAACTGTTCAGCTCATCATAGGGAGGAAAAAGAAAGGAGGAAGAAAGTACTGGAGTCCCAATATCCCCTTCAAGGACATACCCAAGTGACTAGAAGACTTCTTCATAGGCCCCTTCTTAATGTTTCACAATAGTTCCCTTCTGGGAATTAAGCCTTTAATACATAGACCTTTGTGAGACTTTTAAGATCCATACTGTACCAATATCCGTGAGACAAGTCCAATTTGAAGTTAACAGGAAGTGTGGGACATGATGAATTTTTCTTATGAATTATCAGTTTTCTTTTATCTCAATAAGAATAGGGATGGTAGATTATTATAATGAGTTTGGCCAGTGCCTAAGTTGTTGAGATCATGCTATCAGAGCACAGAAGAACCTTATAGTTCTCGTCCAACAATATATATATAGAAAAAAATTCTGCCACCAGAAAAATAAAGAATTTGTGTTAATAGGAAATAATTTTTATGCCAGCAAGTCACCAGAGTGAAGTATAGTTTATGTATTTGTCAGATTTTATATTAAGGGGCTGGAGCAGTAGCTCAGTAGCAGAGCACCTGCCTGGCATGTGCAAGGACCTGGGTTTGAATCCCAGCACCACATATACAAATAAGTGTCAGAGAAACAAAGGCCAGATAAAAAATAAATAAAATTCTCTCTCTCTTCAAAAAAAAGCAACCAAAAGAAAGAAATTTTACATGTTAAAAATTTAAGACGTGTTTAAAGAGTGGAACTTCACCACCACTTTATCCTACTCTGTAAAGACAGACTCCCGTGTTTCTTTTAATTGATGCTGTGGAATTATTCTGTATTTCTTTCTTTACTTTTTTTTTTTTTTTTAAAGAGAGAGGGACAGTGAGAGAGAGAAAGAGAGAAACAACTTTATTTAGTTTTTCACATGGCCTTCGTTTCTCCAACACTTAGTTGTGTACGTGGTGCTGGGGTTTGAACCCGGGTCCTCGCACTTGCCAGGCAAGCGACGAAACCGCTGAGCCACCGCTCCAGCCCTATTCCGTATTTCTAATTGATATTCCTATATTGCTGTTTCTTGATCAACCAATTTTTAGACACTTTCTAGTTATTTCTTTAGATTTGCCATGTCATACTCGCTACTTCCTTTCTCAAGAGAGTTCTGTCACAATTTTGTTTAAATCAGTGCTGTACAGGTGATCAGCAACTATTCTCTGTTGCAACTATTCTCTTTCACCTACCTTTAAAAACAAAACTACTATAGAAATTTTTCAGACATACAAAGTAAAGTAGTGGTGATGTGGTGAAGTGGTGATGTGAAGTACCATATAATTACCAATGTTGATAATTATCAACTTAGAGTTACTCTATTTCATTTATTCTGTTTCACATTTACTCCCCTGCCTGTAGTCCTCCATACCAGATTGTTTTGAAGCAAAGAGAAATTGGTATGTAGGGTTATTTTTTAAAAAAAATATAACCATTGTGGCCATTAGTATCTAGTCATGTTCAAATTTTCATAATTATCTAATTTTCAAATCATTTATTTGAATTAGAATCCAGATAAGGACTGTTTATTGCAATTGACTGGTATGTATCTTGAGTCTCTAACTTTGTAGCTACTCCTTCCAGCTCTTCTGGAGGGAGAGAGAATCAACTTTATTTATTCATCTGGTTTTTGTTTCTCCAATACTTAGTTGTGTATTTGGCATTGGGATTTGAACCTGGGTCCTTGCACTTGCTGGGCAAGCACTCCAACCACTGCTTCAGCCCTTCATCCTGAGCATTTCTGATTTAATCCTGAAATTTTAACTCTTTCCTTGAAAGGGGTACTTAGAAAACTGTAATCCAGGTACTTGGGGTGTTCTATGCTACTGGCTCAGTTATTGCTTCTAGGCCATTTCAATGGACAAGAGACCGAATGCGTTCATTTGTTTAATATAAAATAAACTCATTATTCTCATATCTATTTTTGAAATCCAAAGATACTGCTTCTCAAGCTGAGCGTGGTGGTGCATGCCTGTAATCTCAGCTGAGACAGGAGAATTCCAAGTTTTAGGCCAGCCTGGACAACTTAGTTGGGACCTTGTCTCAAAATTTTATAAAGGCAAAAAGGACTGGGAGAGCTCTTGTCCAGCATATGTACAGCGTAATTACTCATTTGCTTTACCACATAATGTAAGCGCAGTAGTCTCTGATGTAGTTCTTTCTTTCTTTTTTTTTTTTTTTAATGGCCGTAGTTGGAATTGAGGCTAGTAGGAACACTCTACTGCTAAGTCACGTACCCATAACCCCACCCTCTTTTTTTTTTTTTGAGACAGGGTCTCACCAAGTTGCTGAGGCTAGCCTCAAACTTGTGATCCTCCTGCCTTAGCCTCATGAATCGCTGGGACTATAGGCAAGTGTGACTGTGCCTACCTGAAGTATTTCTTTTATTACACAGCTAGTACATATGTTTATTGTTTCAGGGATCAGTGGTGTTCAATGATGTGTCCATAGACTTCTCTCAGGAGGAGTGGGAGTGCCTGGACTCTGCTCAGAGAGACTTATACAGAGATGTGATGTTGGAAAACTATAGCAATCTGGTTTCGATGGGTAAGGGCGTCTCTACCAATAACTCAGAGTTCTCCTCTGGAATGTCTGCTTCTACTACAGTGAATTTCTCAGCGGCTTTTCAAGTTATGAGCTGAATTTCTGCTTCTTGTTCCCAAGTAAATGGTTTCAGCTGGAATGAAAAGGAAGTGTGGGGAATGGGCAGCTCCAAGGGCTGTGGCTGAAGCTTCATCTCTGTCTTCTTTGGCTGTTCCTGTAGTGGCATCTGTACCTTCATCAGCAAGGGCCTGGATCTGTTTCCCACTGCATAACCATGTTCCATATCTTTTCTCGTGAGCAGGACTTTACATTCCAAAGCCTCAAGTGATCTCTTTACTGGAACAAGGGAAAGAGCCCTGGATGGTAGGCAGAGAACTTACAAGAGGCCTGTGTTCAGGTAAGTGAGAAATGACTACCCCCCAGGGACTGCAGGCTCTAACCCAACTGGTCAGTGAGGAGAACGCACCTTCAGGTTGTCAACTTGGAGTGCCCATCAAGAACCTAGGCCGGTGGAGAGAACTGCATGAGTTTACAACTGCCGTGTTTCATCCCTTCCCTCGCGTCTTACTTTTTCAACATTCTTAGCAAACAGTCCTCTTAATTTCAAGCAGAAGTTGCCTCGCACTTCCCGTCTACAGAAAGCTTTTTTGTCTTTTTTAGATTCAGCTCCTTTTTAGCTTTTCTTCCTCTTTTACATTTAGATTTCTGTAAGTGTTTTATTTTATCAATTCCCAAATAATATAATTGTGTCTAAATACACTCAGGTGAATACATGCCCCCCCACCCACCACCACCCGGTTACTGGTCTTTAGTATAGCTGCCTGTCAGTGACTTGTTTTATCCATTTTTCTTGTATTTTTTTCTCCATTCAGCATCTTTTATTTCTCTGTTTATATAAGAGAGTCTGCCAGGAGCTTCAGTTTACTAATTATGGCACCTTTAAAAATGCAAAATCTGGGGCTTGGGCAGTGGCTAAGTGGATACAGTCCTCGCCTGGCATGCAAGAGGTCGTGGGTTCAAACCCCAGCACCATGTACACAACGAAGTGTTGGAGCAATGAAAGCCACAGGGAAAACTAAATAAAATTAATTCTCTCTCTCTCTCTCCCTCTCTCCCTCTCTTTAAAAAAAAAAAAGTAAAATCTACCCCAATTTTTAAAAATAGTGTGGGAGGAGAAAAACAAAAAGAATGTAAAGTCTAGCCTGGTGGGGTGGTGCATATCTGCAATCCCAGAGACTCAGGCTGAGGCAGGAGGATCACAAGTGCAAAACTAATCTCAGCAACTTAGAGATCCTGTCTCAAAATAAAAACCAAAAAGTACTAGGGATGTAACCCAGTGGTAAAACAACCCTATGTTCAGTCCCTGATATAAGAAAAAGAAAAAGCTGTCTTTTTTTTTTTAACTTTTATTTGTGCATTAAAGTTGTATGTAATGAAAAAAAGGAAAAACAAACAAACAAATAAGCAAAACCCCAAAGAGTCATAAAGTGATGCTAAAAGTTATCCGTGAAGAGCTTCCAAAAAGAAGAAAACAGGAAAAGCTAGTTAGGAAGCTTAGCAGAAAGTCACACATTAAATACATAGAGTGCATTTAATCCACACCGAAATAGTAGTGGAGCCTTGGAAGTGATCACAGGGGCTGTGTGTAGAGATTATCAGGCAAAAACCAATCTGTGCCTTTATTAAAAATAGACAGTGGGCTGGAGTGGTGGCACAGTGGTTATAGAAAAACATGGAGAGTGGCAGAGAAGAGGAGATTTGGGATTATGGAGGAAAACTGGAAGAGCACTACTGTATACCAAACCTGGGTGCAGGTGTTAGGATTCTACTCATGATCAAAACAGTCAAAGCTCTGTACTTTTGGAACCTGTATTCTAGAGAGTGGGGGAGAGAATGTCTTAGGCTGTTTGGTGCTGCTGTAACAGAATACCTCAGACTGGGTAATTTATAAAGAATTGAAATTTATTTTCACACAGTTCTGGGGCTGGGAAGTCCGAGATCAAGGTGCCAGTGTCTAGTAAGGGCTTTCTTATTGTGTCCTCACATGGGAAAAGGGTGATACGGAACCTATCCCCTTCTTCAAGGCCTTTTATCAGGGCACCTAATCCATTCATGAGGGAACAACCCCACCTCTTAATACAGTCACATTGGTAGCACCTGAATTTTGGAGTGGACACAAACTGTAGCAGAATATAAGCATATTTTATGTATAAAAATATGTATTATATATAAATATATAATCAATATATAATAATATAAATTATAGTTATGTAATTTTTAATTGTGTAACAATTAAAACTATAGTATTTATAATTATTTCATAATTTATAAACATAAGGCATATAATCATATGTCTTATATAGTAAAAGAGAAGTCAGGGAACGTTGGTCAGGGACTCAATATGTAGACATAGATTTAATCCATACTGAAATAGTTAGAGCCTTAGAAGTTTTTGTTCCTTTTGGCTACACTCGTGTAGTATATTTATGCATTATATGTTAATACATTGTGTTCATATACAATCAGATGGTGATAAGTGCTGTGAAGGGAGGTTGCCGAAGGCTTCTCTGATGAAGTAGTATTTAATAGAGAGCTGAAGGAAGTTTGGAAGCAAGTAATGTAGTTCCTGGTGAAGAGATTCAGTGAAAGGGAGCAGGAAGAACAGAGAACTTGCTTGAGGAGCTTTTTGGCTCCTACCACTATGGCTGTTGCACACGAGCAAAGAGGGAATTGTATAAGTGGAGATTGGAAAGTAGGGAATATGTGTGTTTGTGTGCTGGGTGCACAGGTGGGGGTGTGGGTGTATTTGTGGTGATTTGGGGTATTG